>JAXQQM020074247.1:0-253804 GCA_034641835.2 Pinus albicaulis | reverse complement strand
TCTGGCTCCACCTGGGGATAGTGTTTTTACCACGAAACACTAAGAACCTACAGATTAGTGCCTTCACCTCGGGCATGGAGTCATATATTGCTTGATGAAAATGTACAATGACCACACCGGATATATACAATGATGAACTAGCAACTGCTTAATGTCGGAAATAATGCTTGAGATATTGCCCATTCACAGGCATATCCAACACTTCTCCTTCCATATTTTCCAACCCGAAAGTATTATTTCCTCTGACTTCATTAATTTTGAACGGGCCATACCACAAGGGATCAAATTTACCGTGTTTGCCTTTATCTTCCCTTCGTGTATCCCATATTAATACTAAATCTCCTTTTTGAAACAAAACTTTCTTTGCTTTTCTATCAAATATTACCTTCATATTTTGCTGATAAGTGAGCAAGTTGTCCCGAACTTGATTTCTGTTTTCACTTAGTTCCAACACATTGTTCATTCTTCTTATCATGGCGTTTGGTTCTGCTTGAGCATCTTGGAGAAAAGAAATCACAGGTTTTACCAATTGCGTGGCGAATAAAGCTTGAGTGCCGTATACGAGCTCATAAGGGGACTTGCCGGTAGACCTCCTTGTAGTCATCCTTGTTGCCCACAAGGCAAAAACTAGCTTCGTATCCCAATTCTTTTGATTCTCACTGATTGTTTTCTTCAAAATTCTTACCAATGTTTTGTTGGAGGATTCTGCTAATCCATTTCCCTGCGGATGATAAGCTGTAGAATGAGACAATATTACATTGTAAGTTTGACAAAAATTAATAAACCTGAGGGAACTAAAAACCTGGGCATTATCTCTCACAATCTTCACTGGGCATCCAAACCTGCTAAAAATATTCTCCTCCAAAAACTTCATAACAACTAGATCATTCGCCTTCCTGGTGGGAATTGCCTCCACCCGCTTTGTAAAATAATCTGTAGCAGTAAGGATCCACTTAAACTACCCACTGAATGGTGGATTGATTTCTCCAATGAAATCCAACCCCCATTATCTAAAAGGTTCTTCAATAAAAACTGGGAGAAGAGGTAACGGAGCTAGCTTTTTTTTCTCTGCAAATAATTGGCATTTTTGACAACTTTTGACTGTTTTGTAAACATCAGAAAACACAGTCGGCCAATAGAAACCTGATTTGAATATTTTGTGAGTAGTAACCTTCCAGCTGTAATGTCCTCCACACAAGCATTCATGGTATTCTTTAATCACTTTAGAAATTTCTTCCTCTGTTAGACATAATAGCAATATACCAGCCGGATCCTTCCAATATAATTTCGCTTTGATTATAACATAAGGCTGGGCCTTAAGTTTCAAAGCCCTGTATTTAGCTCTATTTACTGAAGGAGGACATGAAAGAAAGCATAAATAATGTACAATATCTTTATACCATTCTGAGCAGAGAAATTTATACTTAATTGCTATCTTTGATTGATTATCACGCGTTTCTCCATCAGCTTCTTCTACAGGGGCCAGCAAATTGATTCCTAGTGCTTGGAAGTTGGATTCTGTCAATAACTTGGCCAATCCCAATCCTTTAACCAGCTTGGTTGGTTTTACATCCAAATCATACTCTTGAATTTTAGCGATCCATTTTCCCCTCTTACCTTCCACATCGCTTTGCACTAGCACGTCCTTTACAGCCGAATTGGGAACGTATGCTAAGATCTGATAATGAAGGACATAAGTTCTGAACGCTTTCAATGCTTTTACCAGAGCGTACACCTGTTTCTCCAATACATTATAATTCAATTCTGCATCTCGGAGAAATTTACTGAAATATGCAACTGGCTGTTCCTGCTTTTCTTCATTTCTCTGCAATAACATGGCTGCAATAGTTGAGGAAGAAGCAAATGAAAGATTTGAAACGGTTTCAAATAGTCTGGGCTGATTAAAACAGGTGCTTCCTTTAAAGCCTCTTTGATTCTCTGAAAAGAATCCCTCGCTTCTTTGTCCCATTTCACCTCAGCGTTCTTTTTTAACATATCTGTTATCTTTTTAACGATCTCTGCATAATTAGGGACAAACTGCCTCAAAAAATAATTTTTCCGAGAAATCGCTGAATATCTTTCTTACTTCGCGGCAGAGGAATTGTCTGAATGGCTTCGACTCTGGTCGGATCAATCTTCACTCCTTCCTTTGAAACAATGTGGCCTAGTAATTTACCCTCCTCCAGGGCAAACAAAGACTTCTTAGGATTCAATGATAATCCAAACTTTCTGCACTTCATGAAGGCTTTCTCTAAATGCTGTAAATGTTCCTCATCAGACTTCGAAAAAATTGTGACATCATCTAAATAAACCACCACAAACGTGTCTCCCACAAATGCGATATCCATTGCCCTTTGGAATGTGGCCCCTGCGTTCATCAGGCCGAATGGCATCCTGGCGTACATGAACGTTCCCCAAGGCGTAGTGAAGGCGGTTTTCTTCTGATCTTCCTTCTCCACAGCTACCTGGTTATACCCTGAAAATCCGTCCACCATAGACAATCTATAAGCTCGTGTTACTTTTTGTAAGACAAAATCCATTTTCGGCAAAGGATAATTATCTTTCAATGAAGCCCTGTTCAAATTCCTGAAATCTACGCACAGCCTTATCTCTCCGTTTTTCTTTCAGACGGGTACAAGATTGAAAACCCAATCTGAATATCTGAGTGGAACGATTATTTTGGCTTGCAGTAGTTTCTTTATTTCCTTTTCAATCGGAGCCAACAGCAATGGATTAATCTGCCTAAGCTTCTTTTTATGTGACTTTACTCCATCCTTGAGTGGAATTTTGTGCTGTATGATGCTCTTATCATATGTTTTCAAATCATCATATGACCAAGAAAATACATCTTTAAATTGTTTGAAAAACTCTACGTACGTTTCCTTATATTCCTTCGGGCGCCCTTTGAATAATTTAACCATTTTAGGCTCCAATTGAGTACCCAAGTTGCAATCTTCCACCCGCTCATCTTGATTCATTTTCTTTTGATTCACGGCCATGTCATTAGCCCCGAACAGTCTTTCGAGAGGTACTAAGCCTCTTGGCAAGATATTATCTTTCAAATGAATAATTTCTTGACCACAAATCTTCTTTTTAAGAGTCTCACCAACCAATTCATCTTCATCACTTTCCAAATCAATCTGATGATCTTCAAGATCTTCAGTCATCAACAGGAATTGTTTAATCTACTCATCATCTTCGAAGACCTGCCAATGTTTAATATTGTCAGGAATGGAAGGTCTATGTCTCATCTCTATTTCATACCTTAGTTTCACGTTGATACGAGGCTTGAAGGTACTTGCTGCAACCGCCAAAGAATCTGCCAATCTATTTTCTTCTCTTGGAACAAACTGTAAATTGAATGCTTCGAAATAATTTTCAATTAGGTCCCATACTTCATTCCGGTATGATCGTAACCTGGGATGTTTGGTTTGGCATAAATTCTTGATCTGTCTTATAATTAATTCTGAATCTCCAACACCGTCATAGATTTAATTCCCATCTGCTTGTCTATCTACAAACTAATAATTAATGCCTCATATTCTGCGACATTATTAGTAGATTTGAACTCCAATTTGAAAGAAAAAGGTATCAAATTACCTTCCAGAGAAACAAAGATGAAACCCGCTACAGTACCTTCTTTGGAAAATGCGCCATCAAAATAACACTTCCACGGCTTATCTAAATGTAATTCCTTATGTACAATTGCTGAATCAAGATTCCCTTGAGATTCTTCAGCAAATTCTGCATCCTCATGTAGCATGAAACAAGACAGGTCGTCCTTCTCCTGGCCATAAATTGGTGAATTGCTTGCATCTTTCTTGGTAGCAGTTTTTTGAAATCTAGTCTCTCTATATAGTCTTCTTTCTTCACCATTGAAAATGGGAATAATAGCATATGTAAAATCCAGTTTCAAAACTCCCCCAAGCTTTGCCCCCCATGATCTAGATAACAACATACCAAACCTGGCTGGAATATCTGCCACTACAACATCCATCATAATGCTTTTGGATGGGATTTGGGCCAATGAAACAACCATATCTTTAATAAGACCTACACACTTAACCCTTTTAGAGTCAAAGGAATAAAGATCTCTGTATGGCTTGGTGATTTGCAAATTTAACTCCTTCATCACACGCAACGACATCAGATTGTGTGATGCGCCAGAATCTAACATACAATTGTGTAAAACGAAATCGTGCAAGAGAAGAGATATATAAAAAGGAGGAACAGACGAATCTACCTCTTCCACATGAGGTCCGAAAGTCACCACGGGATTTTTTCCGTAGATTCACCGTATCGCTCACTTCGCTGTGTTGAGACAACATTGATAATCTACGATTTCTTTCTAGAACTCGGTATGTTTTTATTAGTTCAATACAGGTAATTCTATTTTCCATTTTTCTAACTCTTTTCGACCAACTCGAAAGTTTGATTTGATCTTGTCAACTTTTCGTGTTCTTCTTGATCTTTTTGGAATTTGGATTCGATTAGAAACTCGTAACCACTTTCTCCAAAATGTTAGAATCTAACTTTCGTCCGGGAATTTTCTCGTCGTCGCTTTCCGTTTCCGTAATGGAGTCACCATTGGAGTAGGTGTTGCTTCTGATTCTTTTTCCTCATTGTCTTAAGTCCTTAGCCTCTTCTTTGACCTCAAATCATACTTTTTATGCAACTCTGATTGCATGAAGTCTGTGAGCTGTCTGTAGTAATCATCCATCTCTTCTTGATCAAATGAAAGATCATTTTCTTCCACTACTTCTTCTTCAGCTTCTTCTTCTGTTTCATCGTCTTCCATATATACAGCAGATATCCGAGCATCATCTTCTCTCTCGTCATCTTCATCTGCTGAATGAGACGGGGCTGCTTCTATGTACAAAGGTGCTTGCACCTGATCTTGATCTTTTCTTTCTTTGTAAATTTGGTGTGGGCCGTTTATTAAATCGGGGGATTAAAAACATCTCTATTCTGTCTGTGCTTACTATCTATTTCAACCTTACCAATTTATTTGAAAGATTCTTAATAACCTTAGTCATGTCTTCAATTCTTTGGTCCTGAATGGCTTCCTCCTTAGCTTTTGCTTTATCTGAAACTTTACCAGCGGCAGACATATTTGCTTCAATTTCCAACGCATCAGTTTGAATCTGTTCCAGTGTAGGAGACCTTCTTTACTTCCCCAAAGTTCACCTCCGGTTCAACCACCCTTAACAAAACAACCCTTGCTCCAATAGGAGGGAGTTTCATTTCAACAGGCAAACTATTATACAATTTGTTAAATATTTTAACAAAATCATTCATATTTTCATCAAATTCCTTCTTGATTGCATTAAATTATGTCAAAGAATAGCCGTGGTCCCTTTTTTTGCCCCATCTCTCAATGAAACGTCTTTCTAGAGCATCCCAATCATTAATGGAACCATTCTCAAACCCTTTAAACCATTTCCTTGCCTCTCCACTCAGAGACTGAACGAAAAGTCTCATGACAACATCCAAATGTTCAACGTTTAGATTCTCTGCAAAAGTGCAAAATAGGGGCAAGTGTTGTTCTGCAGTTATTTCATCTTCACCAGTAAATCTGGGGAGTAACTCGAGATACTCCTGAGGAAAATCATGCAATGGTTGTCGTAGATTTAGAGGTGCATATCTATTCATCAAGAAAGCAGGGGCTGCAGGAACTGCCATGTTTACGCCCGGGTTAACTGCTCCTTGAGCGGGGGTAAAATGAATACCAGTTGTGGGAAAAGATGAATGAGGTGAAACAACTGATATAGGAATTGGACTATGAACGATCGCAGAAGAGCTGGCAGCTGTATGGGGCTGAGTTTCTATAAAAGGGAAAGACACAAACTCCAAAGATCGTTCTTATGTGGGTTCTGAAAATGGATGGGTGATGGTGATGATTATTCTTCCAAGAAAATGAGTTTCTTAGAAGCTTTCTTGATGAGAAATTGTGGAACTGCCGCCAAGTGCGAGCAAGCAGAATTCAGGTGTATCGAATATTTTTGGTTTTCGGCCCTTCTTCGAAACAAGCTTCTCAGACTCCGACAAAACAGAACCGCCGTCGAGATCCGACCTCGTGTGAGGTTTCTTGAGAGCCGCAGCTATTTATTGTAGATCACAACAAGTATCATTTCTATTTACGTTCAAAACCGCAGGAAAAGTAAAAACAAACCTGTGGAAGAACTTCTACCTTCGATCCCCTGAATCCGCCAATTAATGTTGTTCCTTGAGAAACAATTCCTTGCTGTGTACAGGAATCCGTGCTCAAGACATTAAAGATTATGTCACAAAATGTAAATCGGTCTCTGTTTATTAAAACCTTCAAATATTAATAATATATTTCCCAAATATCAAATCTTTATAAGTTCTGCAATGCCATGTTCCCTTTATATTGAAGTGAGCGAATGGAAGACGAAGAAAGAAAAGGATTTTAATTTGTCATGCTGCTTATAACAGAAACTACCATAATAAAATACTGAAGAAGCGAATAAAAAATAAGCTAAAGTAGAGGAGTGCCCATTAAGGATATTTAACTCTTAGATACATAAATATCAAGAGACCTGCAGCTCTAATCACTCTACTTTATTCACAGATATGGAAATAAAATGAAAACCAAGAAAACTCTTCAACACAGATGGAATAATGGAAGCTTGCAAAAAATTTTCATTCATTCAATATTGTTGAGTACAAAATTAGCTTTCAAGGTCCAAAACTCGGACCCTTCTTTCTTCTTCAAAATGTCTTTAAATACAATCTGAACCAAAATGGTTTCCAGTTATAAAACAGATTCCAACTAACTGTAACTGCTTAACTACTCTCTATAGTGGAGGTACATGCCTCAAAAACATTTTATTACATTTACATGACTTCATTTAAAACATAATAAAAGATGATAACTCCTAATCTAAGGGAACTGATGTTCCTGAAATAGTGGCTGACTCAATGACTATTTGCGGCCGAACGGCTACTTGTGGCTGTTTGGCTGGAAATCCCTTTTCGATGTCCATAGAAAATTTCTTGCATTCCTTCCAGAGTTTGTCTTGAGTTATCGGAGCGTTCTTATAATGATGATATTCCAGTGTAAAGGCAACAACTTGATTGTGAGTAAGGTTACTTGTGAACAATTTCTTCACCATCCATAGCAGAAGGAAATGCCTTTGTAAGAAATTGAATACTGTTTCTCCCTTCAATATCTGTGTCTTCTCATGTTGGCCATCTGCTCTACTTTTTGCAAATATCAATTGATCCTCATAAAATTTCCAGGACATAATCTCCCCTCCCTCCTTCCAGCATGAGGGCAAACCTGTTCTCGTCAACTTGTCAAACGAAATATCAAATTTCTTAACTATCTCTTTAATTCCCTGTAACCGTTTCTCTGAGGCCTTTAGAAGGTCATTTTTAATGATCATTTTGTTTACCTCTTCAGCATAGAAGTACCTATCCTATATCCCCATATCTCTCAACTCTTCATCTGTCTTGGCATTAATAAAATTTATGAATTTTTTGGCCCAATTTGATCTTTTAATAGCGGCCTGCTTCTCCGATAATAGCTCCTTTTCATGCTCTGAAATAATGTTTTTCTCTCTGGAAATTATCTTCATGGAATCCCATTTTGACTGCATTTCTGAAATGATCTCGTTCCAGATGAGATCCTTAGCTTTGATAAGGGAAATATTTCCCTTCAATTTCTCCTTGAGCTCTTTGATTTCTTCCTCAACTTTTTGTAGCTTCTGCTCATACTCATTTGCCTTTCCTTCCCATCCTTGCATCATCTTAAGAACTGTGGCCAATTCATACTGGGATTGTTTACAATCTCTCTCCACCATCTTTAGTTATGTGTTTAGCTGAACCATCTGGGCTTGAGGATCAGCTCCACCCGCAGAAAAATCAAAGGTACAAGTATGGTTCTGGAAATTATTCTATAAGGTTATAGCATTCTGCTTTACCTTAGTGAGTTCCTCGTCCTTCTTCATCAGCTGCTGACGCAATTCCTCTTTCTCCTTTTCAACCTCAGCTACTTCGGCTACCAATGAGTGCTCTGTAGCTGGCAATTTCAAATTTTTCCTTAATGATGATATTTCTGCTTCTACACTTTTCATCAGCTTCTGAACTGCGGCTTTATCATTTGGATCCACGCCAATTTTCATAATAATCTTCTTCAGCTCTTCATTCTGAGTTGTTAATGCCCTAGCGTTTGCTTTCTCCATTTTGCATTGTTTAATGACCTTTGCCAGCATGTTTTCAGTCTTGACTGCTGTAGCATTGGTCTTGCTCAAATCGTTTACAATCAGCTGTCTAGTCTGCATGTGAAGATTCATTTTGTCCCACAAGGGGATTTTTTTAACATCCATGACAATATTTAACTCCTTAAAGCTGCCTAAAGGTCCAAGGGACATTCCTGTCAGGTGTGACAGAGCCATCTTAAACTGATCTTTCTCCAAATCCATCACAGTCAGCAATCTGGTTTGGTCAGCAGGTATATTGTGCTCTTCTTGTGCTTCTATATTAGCCTTTATCCTTTGGTTCCTTTCTTCAATCTGTGTGAACACTTGCTTCATGGAGGAAGCTTTTTCCAAGTGAAGTTCCTGTCTACTAGGAGATGAAAGGCAATCTTGTTCTTCATTGACCTGGAGAGTAAAACCAGGTGAATTGGAGGAATGGTCTTCTGCTAGTTTGGTCCTTTTTTCCTCTCGGGGCTCCTCATCATCGATATCAATAACATCCTCCCTACCTCTTTTGCTCATTCTTTCCAAAATTGAAGGTGTTTGAATACTGGTCTTTGACGAACTTGACCCTCCTGGATTAGCCAATTTCTCTATATCAGGTTTACTCACATGTGTAAAAGCAGCATACCCATTCTCAACCCTTCTCTGAAAAATTATCCCATGTGGATCATAGGGCCATTTCTCTCCCAACAACAACTGCGTTCCTTCCAATATTTTTGATACTTCTTCAAAAGCTTGTCTTGTGTTAACAACAAAAGGTCCTACACTCATAGGAAACTTGTACATTAATCCTTTCTTCATGGGCAGAAAATGAACTTGATCTACATTAAGACTTTGCCTTATAAATTCCAGGGCAAAAAGTCTCATGGGAACAAAGGTTGGGAGCCTATAGGGATCAATACTAACTCCATACAGCCTTATCTCAGAGTAATCTTCAAAAACAAACCAGTCTCCAAATTTACAATTGGGTCCTAACTGTAGGAATTCCTGGGCCTTTGGCAGAAAGCATGGAGGAAGAGTTCCATTCAGAATTTTATAAGCAGTAGACATAAAATGGTCAGCAAATTCAAACAGCCTGGCTTCGTTCTCTTCTTTTCTAACCATATCAGTCCAGAATAAGACTGACTGCTTATTTTTATTACTATCCATTATATTTAAACCCACACTCATGAACTCTTCAACATTTTGATATAAAAATAAGTAAACTACCAATGATGGAAATCTGAAAAAACCTGTTAGAGGGAAGGCGATCAATTGGGAATTTACTACTTCCTGCCAGAAAGACGGGATGTCTAGCACCACCCCTGGTTTCATCATAAGAGCGAACATCCCCAAGACTGCCTTATCAATTTCGTGATCATCATCTCTTCCCAAAATCTCCATAATGCAGCTAAGAACTGGCCTATACTGAACACTGAACGCCTCCAAACTGAACTTTCCTGCTTCAAATTGAGTTTTCTCTGGACTTGGTATCAAAAACGACATGCAACGATTAAACTCTTCATTTGAAAGCTCCTCGAAATACTGAACCAACGAATCTTCGGAGAACTGCAATGGAGACTCATCTTCTGGAAAACATAATGCTTGACGCATTAATTGTGTTGAAACCTACAGGATATTTTCCCCCTGGGAATTCATAATGAAACACTTGCCAGGGTACATGGACGAAACTAACCAAGAAATGAATTCGGGGAAGAAATGAGTTTTTGGAACACAAGCAGACAACACACCTGAACTTTTCATAGAAGAGAACACAGGGGACTTGTCAGTGTTCAGGGTTACTTGATAATGCAAGAGAGGATGGTTGACGGACGACGCGGTATCATGAACATCTTTCTCGCTATCTAGGAGGGGATTGAGAGTTGATAAACCAGACAATGATGCTCGCTTGGCCATGGCTGACAGGAATTCGAAAGCAATTCGTGAGGAAATGGGTAATGCAAAGGTGGCGGGACGCGGTTTAACAGGGCAAACAATCACAAATAAATCAAAACGGAATGGGATAATCCTTTTATAGGCTACAGAAACGACAATAAATGCAGGAGTGACGCGGAAAAACAGTTGGCAGTGGACGACAGCTGTCTTCCATCTCGGCTGATGACGTCATGCAGGGGGTCTGTGAGTACGGCGGAGAAGTTCTATCCATACCCCCCGTAATTAACCAGAACCATTGATCACCAGATTTCAAAGATCTGACCAGTCAACTGCGGGGGGTCGGGATTTGATAACTGACGGGCTAGTTTACCCCTCACAATAGCATATCCGCGAGCTTCTCTGTGTGATTGCGACTTCCGCTTGGAAAGCTGCTCGAGATTTAACCTTAATATATATATATATATATATATATCAACCATGAGTTGACGCCCGCTTCATGTATATAAATAAAAACGGAAATACATGCATTCCTTTCTTTTTTATGCTAAAGTATTAAAACTTCATACCAAAGCATATTTTCAAATTCTTATTTGTTTTTTTTTTTTTTTTTTCCATTTTTGAATTTCAAAATGAAATATGAAAAGGATATGTAGAAAATTATCCGCAACAGAATTGATGAACAATAGGTAATCTAGGAAAATTTTCACAAACATTTTAAGGACAAGTATTTAATATAACATTTTTATGATTAAAAATGACGGAATTCTAGGAGCTGATTTTGGGACAATAGACTATGGAATAGTTTATCAAAAAGTTTACTTTGTTTCTAATCTATGTCCCTTATATTTGGGAGGAAAAGGTAAAAGTACAAATTTTCACCAGTGGTTTACCAGCCTTCATGAAAGAGAGATTGAAATTTGAAAACCCAGAAATGATGGATGAGGCTATCTAGAAGGTTCGAATCTGCTACTAGCAGATGAAGCAAAAATGGGAATCTACTAGAGGATTACCAAAGGATAAAGAAATTTTCAAAACACTAAGAATTCTAAAGCTACAAGAAACAAAGGTGTATATAGTAAACAACTGAATGGAAATACTTGAAAGATTCAGCAAAAAAAATTAAACAAAAAAGAAAATAAATAGATGGAGGCATCAATCAAGATAGACTTAAATCAACCACAAAAGCCTCCTCTGTAATGTTGGGGTCGTTAGGAGCCCCACTACTATAAAAAATCCCCTCATCATACAAAATTGGAACTAGCTCCTAATATTCAAGAAGCATCTATGGTCGGGTAAGTGGAAAGGAATATTCCACGAATCAATGCTGTATTGGAGGATCACCCAACCGAGTACCAACTGATGATTGTGCAATTTGGAGGTAAATTAGCTAACCACTATGTCTCTATATTAATCATTAGAGAACTTTTGAGGTCTAAAATGGGCATGCTAAACAAAATGTACAACGAAAATCAACTTTATAAGAACCAATGGGATTCAAGCTGATGATGTCAACTGTGGGGGATGATTCACCATTTTTGGGGTAAAAAGTAAAAAAAAATAAAAGTAATAAATAAATAAAACTACTTTTTCAATTTGTATTTCCAAATTATCTCCTTATGGTTTTACTCAAATTTTGAGCGAGAGTGCTTGTTGGATGCAACATTTAATTCCTCATCCAAGGAGTACCAATGTTGCATACTTTTGATGGACCCTACTAGACGAAAAATCAGAAATACATGAAAAAACGTGCTAGCAATCACATTTTTATGTATTTCTCATTTTTCATTACCTTTCTCATGTATTTCTCATTTTTCATGCAGCAAGGTTTATCAAAAGTATGCAACATGGGTACTCCTTGGATGAGGAATCAAATTATGCATCCAACGACTATTCCCGCTCAAAATTTTAGTGCACCCACAAGGAGATAATTTGAAAATATGAGTTTAAAAAGTAGTTTTTTCCTTTTTCCCTCTAAATTTTGATGATGTGATATAATATTGTTTTATTATTTCCACTATTATTTTATAATTTCCTTATGAAGCCCATTTTAGACCTCAAAATTCCCCTAATGAGACCCTAATGTCATTTTGAGCTATATTAACCCGAAGGTAGTTGAGCTATGTCAATTGCAAAGTGTTAAATTTAGGAACCTCTCACTAGTGCAGTTGGCCACTAGAGAAAAACGAAAGGTGAATTCCAGGTTAGAGGATTGTCTCGTAGAAATAGGAGGTCAATAGATTCAAGTGAGTCTAAACATGCTATCCTTAGGATCCTATGATATGTTAATTTGTATGGATTGGTTGTGGAAGCATTGGCCCTTAGTAAATTGTAAGGAGAATAATATCAACTTTCTTACTGATGAGAGTAATAGGAAAATGATACAAGGAATAGAAAGGGGTATAAAGCTGTGACCTATTGACACCTAATCCTAGGGATTGGGTGAAATTGTAAAATAGTGTAAATAGAATATAAGGAGAGGTGGAATATAAAGAGACACTCAAAGATGAATCGCAGGAGTTTCTCTATCCATGTATATATTTCTGTTCACCCTTAATGCAAAAAATAATTCAGTTTATGGAATTACCTCCTGGCCTGACACCATATCAGAGCCAACTCCTTTTTTGAGATTTCTTTCCATGGTTATGTAACTCCCTTCTGCCACATTCTTGCAACTTCTCCATTCCTACCAAATTCTCTTTCCTTCTACCATTTTTTTGCAGTGTGTGATATATGAAATTCTTGGGGTTTCAAAATCACTACAATTCTCTATGAGCGCTCTCCCTTCAACCCACTTCCAAGACTCTATGCTGCTCCATAGTCATTGTGTAGAGAAATATACTATTCACAGCAATGAGCTTACGAATATGAGCGACAGATCACATCAAACCTCCTTCACTCCATACACGTTGCCCCCATATGTTAGCATCAAACATCATAGCACTGCACAACCATACCTCTCGTTGTTGGAATTTCAACTCCATATATTTTTCCCTTCTCCTATGACTTCGACTCCTCTATTGCCTATCAAAGATCAAAGCACTAGGAAACCATCATTCTCAGCCTCCACCTCTTGACACTGTAATATGCCTCTTGAAATCCACATCTTGACACTATCACGACCCCAAATGCAACACCCATACATCGTTGTCATCATTCGATTCACAACACATTGGTGGACCTCCCTCATATGTGGCCCACGCTATTGGATCCTCCACATTTTTCGACTCTAGCCCACTTCTCCTCGCATCCTCACAACATCCATCACACTATACCTCATACGCATCCCATGCTCTTGGATCCTCCACTGTGTTTTCCCTCCACCGTAATACACTCCCCTCCATGCTGCATACCACGGTGCTCTGTTGTCAAACTCCCCAGATGTCATCAACACATTTCTCCATTGCACTACTCCCTTTTCCATACATAATTTCCCCATATAAGCCCTCCCCTCATAAGCCTCGCCCCATATATACCTCTTCATAAAAAAAAATTAGCGCAATAATTTCAATTTTTTTTTATAGTATTGGCAGCAAAGTGTAAATTTTTTACAGTACATATTTAGAATGAACTCACTCATATCTATTATGGGATTGGTTCTCACTAGAAAGGATAATTATGCTGAGTGGTACCAGAAAATAAATCACACTCTCATTTTTAATGATTTGTGGAAATGAATTTGTGAAGGAGACAAAGAAAAATCACCTACAAAGCCTACCTTAGACAAGGAGATCACCATTTGGGAAAAAATAATAGAAAGACCCATGCCTTGATTATAGAATCTGTAAATTAAGGGGTGATTTTCCATACTACACCATTCTCAAAATATTATGAAGTATTGAAGAATTTGAAAGAACTGTATGATTCATAGTCAGAACTTGAAGTTGTTTAATTGAGGATTAAATTATTTAGTCATGAATTCAAAAATGATGACCCTCTTGGTTTAGCATCAGAAGTAAGATCTATAATGCATGAAATTAAAAGGAGATTAGAGTTGAAATTGACATACCTCTCATAGCTTATGTCAAGGAATTATATCCCACTTACGCACATTATCTTGAGTCATTGCAAGAAAGTGGAAACCTTAAGGATATTACCTTTGACAACCTTGAGAAGAAGCTTGTTGAGAGGGAAAAGGATTTTGGGAAGAAGACAAATCCTTAGTATTTTGAAGAAGTTGTATGTATAGCATATAGAGAGAACAATCATGTTCAATATTCTTCTAGAGGAAGAGGAAAAAGAAATTTCAAAGGGACGGGGGGAAAACCATTTCAAGGAGAAAATT
This sequence comes from Pinus albicaulis, assembly GCA_034641835.2. Lineage (NCBI taxonomy): Eukaryota > Viridiplantae > Streptophyta > Pinopsida > Pinales > Pinaceae > Pinus > Pinus albicaulis. Next base: position 239,422 of record JAXQQM020074247.1, on the reverse strand, counting down.
TTGATATTCATTGTACATGGTGTAATAGAGATGGACATGATGCATCCACATGTGAGCTGCCGTGGGACAGAATTGAAAAAGAAATAAATTAAGGCAAAGTTAAAAATGATGACAAAAAGAAAGGTAAAGCACTTGAATCTGTTCATTATGTTGTAGATCATTGTAATATTAGAGTAAATAAAGTCTTCTCTAATGCTTCACTTAATTCTTGGGAAAATTATTGGTTACTTGATTCACGAGCAACATGCCACATGAATTTTAGAAGATATTTTTTTGAATAAATTACTAACAAGGTTGATGGAGTAGTATACTTTTGAGACAAATAAAAACCCAAGCCATCAGTGCTGTTGGGTGGTAGTTTCACACTTATTTCCTACATTTGTTTCCCCTATTTTACCTCATGACTATAACCATTGGGACTATGTTTTCCTCTTTTTCCTACCATTCTATGTTAACTTTTATTGTTTCGCCTTATTTTCATTACTCTGCAATTTAATCAATTATTATGATGTATCGTGCCTTCTTTATGACTATCTGAGGATGAATGTTTCGATAAGATCTATGGTCTTTTGTTGTCTTTCTAGATACCATTTGTAGCACAAAAGATCTCAAGCATGAGGCACGCAGGAGTAGTTAAAGGTGTGCTGTTACACTAAGCTTTTATACAATGACGTTGTTACACCATGGTGTTACAGACTCACTGATGAACTGCTGTTACAGTTGTACCGCTGACTGGATCTCATCAACTTCTGATGTTGACCTATCCTCTAGCTGTTACGCTACATTTGTGATTTATTGTGATAGATGTAAAAGTTATTAAGTATTATATTTTTTGATAACAACCTCTAGTCGGTTTTGATTGTAATCTATAATTTTCCAATCAGACTTTTATTAAGAAGTGGTTGTAACCATATGTATTCTATTTTGATCAGCATGAGAATCATAATATTATCATGAATGATCCATCCCTCGTTTTTCTGAGATGTAACCACTATATAGTTCTCAACCCTTGAGGTCGAAAGGTAAGAGGAGAACAACATTACTTTGGCTCTCTAATTTTTCTCATATTAATACAAATTATCCTGTTGTTGTTGTTACATCCATTATCTGATTTAGTTTATGTTAAGTTCTTTTTCTACCTGCGCCCTGCTAGGGAGGAAGGGCCCTCCTCTTTAGCAGGGATTGTAGTGGTTAAGGTATCTTTGTATACATGTTCCTATTTTTTTTATGTATTAATGGAAGTGTTGTTGCTGCTCTTTTAGTTGTGAATATATTTTCTTCAATTCCAATGTTTTATATGTTGTTACACATATGAGTTCAAAGATACCAGCTGGGTAATTGTTGTGTGGCGCGCTAGGACATATTAATTGAGGTGTGATTACAGTCTTGTAGATTTTATTTCTGCATGAGTGAATTCTTCCAGCATTTACTTCATCAATGATTGCCTTTATTTGGATTTTATTCTAGTTCGATTTATCGGCACAGAAAGTGCGACTGTCATTGAAATATAAGAGGTCCTTGGATTGATAATTTATGTGTAATTTTTTATTCATTTAATAGTGATTAATAAAACCCAACATTTTGGCATCGTTACCAAGGATGGTAGTGACGATCCAATCAACCAGAGTTGTTTGTTAAAAGATAGAGTGTAGCTAGTCTAAAATTGTTGGGAAGTAAGACGAGAGGTAAGAACCTGCGCAGTGATGTAACGAACTTAAGAGGGCTCACCAATGCAATTTCCGTCTGCATTTTTTTAGTCTGTCTCTAGAAAAAAAAAAATCGGTAGGTAAGACAAGAGGTAAGAACCTACACATCGCTCTAATGAACTTAAGCAGACTCACTAATGTCTTGCTGGGACACTTAGAAGTGTGAATTTTTTGGTGTTTCTTTAGGGTGCCTTGAGCTATACAGTCAATGGGAGGTAAGATGAGAGGTAAGAACCTGTGCATCGCTCTAATGAACATGAGCAGGCTCACTGCTATAGAAACTAAAGAACTTGTAGGATGAATTGATACACATAGGGTCCATGTGTGCTAGTAGGATGATAGAAACATCCACAAACACCCCCCACTCTAATAACTGCAGGAAATACGGGTCATAAGAAGGATAAGAAGAGTGTAGACTTGCGAAGGAATACATTCTTTGGAGATATGATCTCAAGAGTAGAAAAGGAACAGTCTAATTCATACAGAGATAATAGGAAGACAAGACCACAAAAAGAAGCTACTATATCAAGGCCTAAGGTATCGGTGCCTTCCGTGTCTGGACCTCACCACCCTTCGAACAACATATCCACTCCTGATATCAACACTCTAGATTCAAAAAAAAAGTGGAAAATCATTGATCAGGATCTGAGAATTGAAGGACATGGAGAGATCAGTGGGGAGCATGAGGGACCTGAGGAACAACATTGAATTGATCATCATTTGGACGCTGGTAGTGCCATCAAATAGTTGGTCTTGGAACAACCTAATCCTTTTATTTATCAATCTCTAGCACACTCTGTGGTTAGTTCATCCCATTAAAAATAATCAACCATGGGGGACGAGAATGTCAAGATAAAAATCTATGTTACTTTTGAATTCGCGATAGTAGTAACACGGGATGAGGCTCCTATGAATAATTTTCCTTTGTCATCCCTACCATCCTTTCAAGGGATGGATGTTGAAGATCCTGATACATTTTTGTTTGAATTCTATGTGCTGTGTAGAGGTTATGACTACACTTCAGATACCCAGAAGCTGAATTTCCAGCTACTCTAAAAGGAGCAGCATTAAGATGGTTCATGATACTAGGTGCTGGCACAATTCGAACATGGAATGACATGATGGAGACATTTCTCTTTAAGTATCAGGATTACTGTCGAACCAAAGATTTGAAGGAAGAGATATTCAAAATTGGAAAAAAGGAGGAAGAGATCCTGGAAGACTATATGGAGTGATTTCATTACAATTTACAAAGGTCTAAGTTCAATAAATTAGAACTAGAAATTATAAAGACAATATTCTTTAGAGGTATAAGAGATGATTGTCTGGAGAATTTGAATTTCTTGGGAAAAGGAGACATATCACAAGAACCGCTTGACAAAATAATGAAGCTTTGCCTACGTAGCTCAAGAGGATCGGTCAAGGGGAGAAGTTCAGTTCGGGACCCTCCAGTCTGGATGCAAAATTCCACAAGTGGAGGAGTAACTAGAGCGGAGATTAGAAACCTATTTGAGTATTTTAAAACCGAACTCCTTAGCACTCTCTCTGCCCAGATCACTACGATACAAGTCAAGAAAGCACAAGCAGAAGCTGAAGTATCCTTAGCAATATTTTGTCCCCAACACCTATGCAATATATGTGAATTGGCACATTCTACGAATCAATGTCCTGAATTTCCTAGACTGAAGGTCGTACTTCAAGAATCAAGTGAGGATATCCAGTCTTCTTATTTCATCGGATCAATGAGACCATGGTAGCCATGACCTATAGGTATGCCTTCAAATTTTCCCTCTTTTTATCCTTGGAATAATGCTTATAATAGTCAACAATATCCATGGGAGTATCCTACTCCTTCCTCAACACAATTTCCTTCACCATGGAACCACTGTCCATCTCCTCCACCAATGCAATATCCCCCATCACAACCCAATCCTTGGGGTCATAATTGGAGAAGTGATGGACAAGGTCAATTACCCTCTGCACTACCAATACAACAACAGTTACAACTGCCTTCTATTCAAAATCCTACACCTTCTGTCCGAGCCCAATTACCTATGAAACCTAACCCCAATACAAATAATAAGGCATCCTAGAGCATGGATTCTCTGGTTACCCTCCAGACTTATCTTATTACTCCTATTGGAGTTAACGAGGTTCAACTTCAATAGGGGAAAGTAATTATACCTGAACATACTCGCATTGTTACTGAATAATGTGAGTCATCTAGAAAGGATATGGGTCATTCTGAGGCAGTTGTTACACATGTAACAACTGATACAACACCCATTGTTACACCTATAACAGCCGTATCGGGAGGTCTATTATTTCTACAACATCCAACTCAAGCAAGGCTGGTGCATCTGTGATAGTCGACTCAGCTGTTAAAATTCAAAATCCTCCATACCCCCAATGATTAACTGAAATAGGGCCAGCCTCACAACCTAAATTTGAATTCCTCAAGGAACTACAAAATTTGTATGTGCGGATTCTGCTATTACAAGCTATTAAGGAAGTACTTATATATGGTAAAACAGTAAAGGATCTGTGCATCAAAAATATTGGAAGAAAACCTAAAGATCCTGCTACTATCCATGGCATGGGGAAACTGTCTGATCTCATGATTGATCAACCTTTGTTGACTAAATATAATGACCCAGTGAATCCTACAGTGACTGTCCATATTAACGATAAACCCATAACCAACATTTTGATTGATTTAGGGGCAACCATTAATGTCATGAATAAAGACCTCTTTATCTCCCAGGGAATTCATGGACTTAGAACTACACCCACAATGCTTGAATTAGTAGATAGGTCGTGTTTCAAGCCCGAGGGAATGATAGAATATGTGGTTATCACCGTGGCTTCTTGGAATTATTTGGCTGATTTTCTCATTTTACAAACCAAATATAACCTAGGGGGTCATCCTTTAATCTCAGGAAGACTATGGCTAGCCACTGTAGATGCATATATCGGATGTAGGTCCAGACCTATGGTGATCTTAGATGGGAAGGCCACTCAGAACCTGAAGCTTTACCCCCCAGAAAAACCTCACATGGATCTGAGCATTCCCTGGTGGGACGAATTTGAACCTGAATCTGATCTTTCCCTACCTATCCTCAAGCTTGGAAAAGCACAATACTTTAAGGTTGAAACAGAGGATGATATCATTAATGGTTTTATTAGTAATTCACTCTCTGTTGCCTCCATTAGAGATCTGGGGGGGAGAAGATGAGGTAGATGATGTAATTATTGAACATTTGATAACCACTCTACATACTATCAGCAGTCCTGCTATAATTGGACGTGGGAAATGTTTAAACATCAATGCTAACCCGACTGATGAACAAATCATATTGCTGATACAACTGTTACAAAAATCTTAAAATGCATTTTCATGCTACTATACGGATATGAAAGGAATCCATCCTGGCCTATGCACTCACAATTTTTATCTTAAAGAGGATTGCAAACTAGTTAGACAACTGCAGCACTAAATGAACATCACACTATAGGAGATAGTGAAAGAAGAATTGTAGAAAATCCTTAATGCTAATTTCATCTACCCCATTTATGACAGCCAGTGGGTGTCTCCGCTTGTCATAGTTTCGAAAAATAACGACAAGTGGAGAGTCTGTGTAGACTATAGAGAGCTTAAAAAGGCTACTCAAAAGGACCATTTTCCTTTACCATTCATTAATCAATTCCTGGATACTCTCTTTGGGAAAATTCATTCCAGATGGGTTTAGTGGCTATAATCAAATACAGATTGCCCCGGAAGACCAAGACAAGAAAATCTCCACTTGCCCATGGGGTACTTTTGCATACAGAGTCCTTCCCTTTGGCCTCATTAATGCACCAGCAACTTTTCAGAGGGAAATATTGGGTATTTTTTATGATCTCTTGAATGACTGCCTTGAAATATTTATGGATGATTTTACACCCTATGGGGATGCCTTTGAGACAACATTATCTAATTTGGAAAAAGTGTTGGAAAATTGTGAACAAACTAATGTTTCTCTGAGCATGGAGAAATGCCACATGATGATGACTGAGGGAATTTTGTTGGGACATTTCATTTTGGAAGATGGAATCAAGGTAGATCTTGCAAAAATTTAGGTAATATAAAAAATCCCAACCCCTAAGACTCTGAAAGAGGAATGTAGTTTTTTGGGACATGCAGGATACTATAGGAGATATAGAGAAAACTTTTCAAAGATTGCATCTCCTCTTTTCTCATTGCTCATGAAAGATGTGGAATTTGTATGGACAAGGAAGTTCGAGAAGGCCTTTTTGAAGTTAAATAACTGTGTAACAGAAGCACCTATTTTACGAGGACCAAATTGGATATTTCCATTCCATATCGCTACGGATGCATCTGACATAGATGTGGGTGTTGTTTTGGGGCAGTTGGAGGAGAAGAAACCTTATGCCATTTATTACATCAGCAAGAATTTAAATCCAGCAGAACTCAACTACACTATGACTGAGAAAGAATTCCTACCAGTAGTGCATGATATCAAAAAATTTTGTCACTACATCACTAGGTATCAAGCATTTGTACACACTGACCATGCTGCAATTCAATTTTTGATGAAAAAACCTGTTACTAATGGTAGAGTTCCACGATGGTTATTGATGTTACAAGAATTTGATATTACTATTTTACATAAACCCGGAAAAGATAATGCAGTTTCTGATTTTATTTCTACATTAACTATAGGTGATGACTACACTACCACTGAAGATTATTTTCCTGATGAATATCTTTTTTCCATCTCTACTCACTCACCATGGTATTCAGATATAGGAAATTACCTTGCTGCAGGGAAATTTCCACACAATTCATCTTCCAAAGAAGAGAGGAAGATTATACAATAGAGTGCTACCTACTCCTGGATATAAAGTACCCTCAACAGGATACTACTGGCCAAATATATTCTAGGATGCCAAGAAATTTGTGAAGGGATGCGATAGCTGGTAGAGGATGGGCCAGCCTTTGAAGTCAGATGAGATGTTGTTACAACCTCAAATAGTGATAGAACCATCTCAGAAATGGGCCCTATACTTTGTAGGGAAATTACTCTTTCATCACAACAAAAATCATACATATTGGTCTGCACCTACTATGTCACAAAGTGGGTTGAAGCAAAGGCACTAATTAGAGAAACAGAGCAGGTTGTTTCAGACTTCCTGTTTGAAGATATTTTTGTTCACTTCAAGATACCCAGAGAGATAGTGACAGATGGAGGGCCTCAGTTCACATCTAATTTAATCAAGAAGCTGGTTGAAAATTATATAAATCATCACAGAATCACTTCACCTTATCACCCACAAACAAATGGTCAAGTAGAAATCACCAATAAAGTCATTGAGGGAATATTAACAAAGACAGTATCTAGCGACTGAATAAACTGGACCGAGAAAATTCCAAAGCTACTATGGTCTTACAGAACAACATGGAGAAATACTACAGGCTTCTCACCATATGAACTAGTGTAGGATAAGAATCCTCTATTCCCCATAGAGTTCGAGATAAAGATATTAAGAACAACATTGCAAGTTGATCTGGACTTGAGTAAAAAACAAACATAAAGATTGAATCAGCTCAATAAGTTGGAAGCGAAATGGTTGGTTGCTATTCAACAGACATAGGTCATTCAGCAAAAAAGATCTAGATTGCATGATGGGTTTATTAAGAAGAAGAAGTTCCAGAAAGGAGATTGGGCTCTTTTTTATGATTCAAGGTTCAAGGATTTCAAAGGAAAGCTCTGCATCAGATGGCTAGGTCCTTACAAAGTAGACACAGTATTTGAAAATGGGACTGTACAATTGGTGACCATCGATAGTGCTAAGACACCGTTACTAGTTAATGGGAACCGTCTAAGGTTATATCATCAACCTAATTTGAAGAATCATTTGTTAAAAATGTCACAAACTTCAATATTCATGTTACAGTAGCAGGGGAATATTCCCATGTGAAGCCTGAAATTTGAAATTCCAATAAGTGCAGCAGCTAAAAACTACCCTTGTGGAAGTTGTTACACCTGTTTAATATATATATATATATATGTGTGTGTGTATGTGTGTGTGTGTATAACAACAACAACAACAAAAGAAAAATAATAATAATAATAAATCTAACTGTGAAAACCTTTTCTGGGGCGCAGTCAGACAGTTTGTAATAGTTGAAACCACTCCTATGGCGCCTGTTACACCGCTTTTTTCCCTTCCTAAAACACCATCCTTCCTTAATCATACATTTTATAAGATGATGCTATCCATTTGATTTTATTTCTGTATCGATTTATCCTAATCATTATGTTCTTCAAGAATAATCTGAAGGTTGTCTTGGCGACAGACACAAACACTATTTCTCATGTTTCGTCACATAACAACAATAATTGTGCCATCCAAACGTGACCACCATGAACACTGCAAGAAGTATGCTTCCAATTCGAAATCATCCTCCACGTTGCTTTAGGTATTTCATTCAAAAGGTAATGTCATCATTTATGATTTGGTGATTATTGGTAAAAGTAATGATATTCCCATGACGGCTGTGGGAAAATGTCACCATTAAGGAAGGGGGGATATATCTTGAAATCATTGAAAAATATGTAGTCATAAACTGTTATCAAATCTGCATGGACCCAATTAATAGCACAATTGCCAATCATGATTAAATCCAACTCAAAAGAGAGTGTGTAATTAGAACCCATTACTTTCCATAACAGGACATTTATGAAGAGTTATGTGAGGTATGATTCAGAAATTCGTAAATCATGTCACCTCCCATCAACTTCTTTGACTGAAGCCTTGTATCCTAATTTCGAACTCGTTATTTGGGATAAGCATAGACGCCGAGAATAAGTGAGCAATGTAGTGAAATTACAGTGGATTAAGCAATAAGAAGTGAATTTAGAAACAACAACAAGATGGTTGGAGCATTAGTTAGGCAGGAGCCGGATTCTATGGGCACCTTGCAGAACTGTCTAGAAGCCCACCAAATATTCATAGATTTTATGTGGATTGAGTACTTCGAGAAGATGGAAGGCTCGGACAAAGCGGTTGCAATCGAATTCGATCAGAATTTGAATAACAAACAGACCCGAGTCATGGGCCTACAAATTGAGGTGACTGGAGAGGTAATTTCCTAAGTAACTACATTTTCAGTATAGGGATGAAGGTGGTTTAACAGAAAAATCAATGACTCCTCCTTGAAAGAAAACTTCCTCGAAGTAGAAGAAAAGTTGGAGAAGAAAGGGAGAGGAATTGACAGGTTATCACTCCCTTAGCCATGGGTTGATGTTTCCTTGGGTTTAATTAAATAAATTACCTGTGAGGGAATATCAACCATTGTTTTTAATTATCACTTTCCTCTACTCAATCATCTTCAGCACTAGGAAAACATTAACCTTCCATTATACTTATTGGAAAACATTAAGCATATGGCGACGACAATAAAGAAAGAAGCACATATGAAAGCATGTGTAACCAATTACAGACTCATAAAATTGATCGTGTTGGATTCCATAAGCTAGCATGGAAGGACCTAGGAATAATTCAAGTGAAAGAGGCTGAGGACAAGTTGGGGAAAACAGGCCGTGACTTCGGGAGGGAGTTAGGTAGAAGCTGAAACCTAGACTCGATCCGCCAAGGCCAGAATTGGGAAAGAACCCACTGATGAACCAATTACAGATAGATGGAAAAAACAAAGGGTGAAAGTTAACCTACCCACGGAACCTTCACCCACAGTTGGAAAGTAGACAAAATTAGAAGTATGAAAAGAATAAAGACAACCCTCCTCATCAGGTAAGGACGAAACTCATGTCATATTTTTAGAACTTGAAAATATAAGAAAGGAAAATGAAGAATTGAAACAAAAATTATCTGAGGGGAAGGAAATATTGGTGTCTATATGCATGAAATTTTTTCAAGAACTAACAACTGTAGGATATAACGTCTATGGGGAAAACACCAGCCCAATGGAAATAGAAAAAAAATGGGAGGAGGTTGTTACACAAGATCCTATTAAGGATACTACTGTTACACAAGAACCAGTAGTCAAAGAAAAACCTCTTGTAGTAATTGACCTAGAGGCCGATACACAATAACATGTGGAGGCCACTGCTATTATAGAAGAAATAGCAATGGAAACAGAGGCTACTCTAGGCAAAAACGAAGGGGCTAATACACAAGAACCCACTAAGGAAGCCGTCGTTACACAAGAACCAAAAGTAAAGGTGGAGAAACCCAATTCGTCAGAGGTTGTTACACACATTATTGATGTTGATATTGATTGCAGAAGAATGCCAGGTCCCATCTCGGGATGGAGTTCTGAGGAAATATTATTAGTTTTTAAATTATAGAAGTGGAAACAGGAAGCAATCTCCCTTCAAGAAGGATGATTTCACTGAAAGAACATCAGAGGGATACATATTCCCTACATGAAATTTGGATGAAAGAAGAGTTTAAGAAATGATGGGAGAATTATAAGAGAAATGAAGCTTTAAAGAAGCACGAGGAACAAATGTTGTTGTTACAACAACAAGTTCAAGATCTTACCATAGATAAGAAAAAACTTCATGACCTTGCCTTCAATCTATTGGGGTGTAGGAGACCTTCCCTATCCTACCCCATTTTTCTATGGGAACACTACTTCCTGTTCCAGATGAATGTTGTTATAGAGGAAAGACCCTATCTATGTTCTTCCACTTGCACATTCTTAGATGTCTTTCCTGCCTCTAATTTTGACAAGAAAAGCTTGATGTGTCAGTTATTATTACACAATATCATTTGCGAGCATGTGAATATGAAAATTGTGGTGATGATATTGTCCTATATGGGGGATCTACAGTTGCGAGCTTTTGTGTCCTTCATGAGCAATCAGATTGAGTGACATTTGGCCATTAAATCTATGGATGCTAATGAAGAGAAGATGACATTATGGATCTAGGCATAACTAGTATGGGAATTCGAGTTAATGTGGGAATTTAGAAGAATTTTGAGTACCCCTAAGATAAGGGAACCTCTTGCCACTTATAGAAGAAGGATTGTGAGCTTCTCCCTCAATCATTTCTCAGTGATGAAGAGTCAAGCCTTGACTGGGTGCTTGAAACACATGAAAGCCAACAGTGTTGAGCTGCTGAAGGGGGACCCATTTACATTCCAGAATTTTGTGGTGGTGATTACACATGTACCCTCATATGCAGAGATAGTACAATCCCCTGGTGCTTTGTGGCTCGGGTTAAGATTCAAGTTCCCTTTTATATGGTTTCCAATTGAGGATTATCAGAGTAATTATGAATCGAACAATTATAAATCAGAGTCCTAGATATGGAAGTTGATTCCTAATCAGGGGTTTAGGTCTGCATATGAAGACATAGCTGGCGCTTATGATCTCACTGATCTGCACTAGAGATATTCCCATGAGAGATGAGATTTTTCATGAGGACATGCAAGTGCTTCAGTTTGGGGGAGATGTTGGATGCCAGTTTTTCACTTATTTCCTACATTTGTTTCCCCTATTTTACCTCATGAATATAACCATTGGGACTATCTTTGCCTCTTTTTCCTACCACTCTATCTTAACTTGTGTTGTTTCACATTATTTTCATTACTCTACCATTTCATTAATTATTACGATGTATCGTGCTTTTTTTATGACTAACTAAGGATGAATGTTTGGAGAAGATCTATGGTATTTTGTTGTCTTTCCAGATGCCATTTGTAGCACAAAATATCTCAAGCATGAGGTGTACAGGAGAAGTTAAAGGTTTTTTGTTACAAAGAGCTTTTATACTATGACGTTGTTACACCATGTTGTTACAGACCCACTAACGAACTGCTGTTACAGTTGTACCACTGACTGGATCTCAACAACTCCTGATGCTGACTTTTCCTCTAGCTATTATGCTATAGTTTTGATTTATCTTATAGTTGTAGACGTTATTAATTATTGTATCTTTGGATAACAACCCCTAGGCGGTTTTGATTGTAATCTATAATTTTTGAGTCAAACTTTTATTAAGAAGTGGTTGTAACCATATGTATTCTATTTTGATTCCTGTATTCTAGGAAAGCATATGAAAAAATATTTTCATGATTCACATTCGAGAGAACATATAAGACTTGAACTCATTCATTCAGATTTATGTGGCCCCATGCCCATTCCTTCTGCAAATGGAAATAAATATATGATGAAATTTATTGATGACTACACCAGAATGTGTTTGGTTTACTTATTGAAGAACAAATTTGATGCTTTTTGAACATTCAATAACTTTCGTGCATGGATTGAAAATGATGCAAAAAATCATATTGGTTCTATTCACACTAATAATCGAAAATAATACACTTCAAATGAATTTTAAAAATATCTTCGCGAATATGGGATTAAACATAAAACAATTTTGCCTTACAATCCACAACAGAATTGAGTAGCTAAAAGAATTAACATGAAAATTTTAAGTATGGTACGTTCCATGATGTTTTTCTAGAATGTAAAATTGATGTTTTAGGTTGATGTCGTTCTATCTGTTGTGTATATAAAGAATATATGTCCTTATAATTATATTAGAAACAAGACTCCTTATGAAATGTGGCATGGCCACATTCCTTTGGTAAAGCATTTCAGGGTCTTTGGATCCACCTGTTATGCCTTGATACCTAAGGAACAAAGAAACAAACTTGGTGAAAGGAGTTGAAAGTGTATCTTCTTGGGGTATTCAAATACCTACAAAGCATATCGTCTCTATGATGAAGTAAATATGAAGTTTGTAGTATCTAGAGATGTTATGTCTCTTGAATCTTCCAAGACTAACAATTTTGTTGAGTATTAGCTTGATCACTTGGATATATTTGGGCATGCGAAGCCATTTCAAAAATTTGATCATCAGATTCCACATCTTTAACGGGGGATTCCTATACTAGATCAATATGTGGAATCTTCTTCTGAAGCATTTTCTCCCCCACATGAAGCTCCATCCACGGATGAAAGTTTGAGTGATGTGATTGACAAAAAACTATAGACTAAGTCTTGATTTAGCCCCAACTCATTCAAATGAGAATCCTGGGCCATCTCAGAAAGGTCCTCCAAAATGGCTAACAAAGGCACTTGAAAATTTACATCTTGGTGAGGTTGGAAAGACAAGAACAAGAAGCTCCTGAGGAAAAATGGAGGTGATGTAGATGATCTGATTGACCTTTTTAGATGGATGTTACTTATAATTTTGAATTGAATTTATCTACATATTTTGAACCAAATTCCTTCTAAGAAGCCACTTCTCATGATGAATGGAGAGAAGTGATGCAAAATGAATATGATGCCTTTAAGAATAGAACCTAGAAGCTGGTTGATTCTCCATTGGGAACTAAAGAAATTGAATGCAAGTCAGTCTACAAGAACAAGTATAAATTTTATGGCTCAATTGACAAGCACATAGCTAGCCTCGTGGAAAACATTTTTACACAGAATGAAGGGGTCGATTATGAAGAGACTTTCCCCCCCATAGAAAAATGGCCACCATACGAATACTCTTTTCCTTGGTAGCTCAGAATGATTGGAAATTCCATCATATGGATGTAAAAATTTCTTTCTTGAATGGAGATTTAAAGGATAATGTTTTTATGTCCTGGCCATAATGAGTTGTTTTGAAGGGCCAAGAACAAAAACTATGCAAGCTTGTAAAATCCTTTTATGGCCTCAAGTAAGCACCGAAAGTCTAGTATGATAAGTTAACTGAGCATCTTCTAAAAATTAACTTCAAAAATTATGATCTTGATGATGAGACCTCGTTTGTAAAGAAAGTTGGAAAAACATATCTTATGGTGTATGTAGATGATATTTGGATGACATGGAATAATGAGATTAATATTGCATCCATAATGAATGATTTGAGGAAAGGTTTTGAAATGAATGATTTAGGCTATGTTCACTACTATCTTGGTATTGAAGTAACTAAACATTCTAAGTTTATATTCCTCTCTCAGAAGAAGTAAATTGGAGATCTATTGAATAGGTTTGGCATGGTTGAGTGGAATCCTTTGACTACTCCAATGGAACATAATTTTAATCTCACATCGATTGAAGGAAAATAATTTGAGGATGCAACAAAGTATAGACAACTTGTAGAAAGTCTCAACCACCTGAATACTACCAGACTAGACATTTCATTTGTTGTTGGAATCCTCTCCATGTTTATTCAAAATATTTATCAGGGACATTGGTCTACTGCAAAAAAAATATAAAGTACTTGAAGGGGACTCAAGACATTGGACTGAGTATACACAAGTGGGCGATTTCATCTTGACTGGATACTCTAATTTAAACTTTGATGAATACAAAGAAACTAGGGTATCTACTTCAGGTTATATTATGATTCTTTGATCAGGAGCTATGTCCTGGAGATCACACAAACAATCAGTTACAATGGATTTCACAACTGAGGCATAATATGTGGTAGTAGCTAAAGCAACAAAGGAAATTTTATGGTTCAGGAAAATTCTGGAAGACTTGCAGGAGAAACAAGTGCATTCAACTCCACTCATGATCGAAAAAACTTCTGCGATAAAATTTTCCAAGAACCCAAAGTTCCATGATCGAACGAATCGCATAAATACAAAATACCATTTTATTTCACATCATGTTGAGGCCAAGACAATCCATCTATGCCATTGTTCCACAAGTGAACAAATTTTAAAAAATCTTCACCAAATAAATTGGAAGAGAAAAGTTTGAAAGTTTCAGAATGATGCTTGGACTCACTAACATCCCTTCATTTTAAGGGGGGGAATGTTGACACCTAATCCTAGGGATTGGGTGAAATTGTAAAATAGTGTAAATAGAAAAGAAGGAGAGGTGGAAGATAAAGAGACACTAGGAAATGAATCCTAAGAGTCTCTCCCTCCATGTATATATTTTTGTGTGCCCTTAATGCAAAAAGGGATTTGGTTTATGGATCTACCTCCTAGTATGACACGGCCGATCACAACCAACCAATTAATAAAAAATATATGAAAGAGCTATGAAATTTATGCGTTGGAAGTTGGAAACACTAATTCTAAGCACAAAATAACATCTCTAGAAAATATACCAGTTATAAAGGAGTTTGTTGATGTTTTTTTAGAAGAAATTATGGGGCTTCCGCCAAAGAGGAACATATATTTCAAGATATAGCTAGTCCCATGATTAGCTCAAGTATCAAAACATACTTACTGCATAAGCATCCATGAGTTAATAGAGCTCAAAATATGGTTGCAAGAGTTACTCAATAAGGGATATATTCATTCGAGTGTCTCACCATGGGGATCTCGATGTTGTTCCTGAAAAATAAAGATGGTACTTTCTGACTATGTATCGATTATTGACAATTGAAAAAAATAAATTTAAAAAAAAACTACCCATTATAGAGAAATGATGATCTATTTGAACAAGTGAAAGGTGCTACCATATTTTCAAATATTTATCTATCGTAGGCTATCGTCAAATCAGGATAAAGGTGGAATATATATACAAGACAATGTTTTGAACCCGCTACGGTCATTATGAATTCATTGTTTTATCCTTCAGCCTTACCAATTCCCTTACCACATTTATGAGCTTGATGAATGGAAATTTTCACCCTTATTTGGATGAGTTTGTCGATGATATCCTAATTTAATCAAGTGTTGGAAATATATTCACTACCGAGAAGAGTGATGAATCAGTATTGATGGCCTTTGCATAAATTTTCACCAATTACAGTTCTTTTTCCCAAATTAAACTATCCATGCACAGATACAACACTAGATCATTAAAAAATGTAATCAACAATAAACTCAAACCATAATAACCACGAGAAATAACAATGCAAGAAAGAATACATAAGGACATAAGTATTGTTAGGTCCCTATATTACTAGTGTAGTCCCTTATTTTTGTTAGTGTATCCCCCTTATTGTTATTGTTGTACCCCTATAACCCTAATATTATTATTATTGTGTCTTTACATTATTATTGTTAGGTCGGCTAGGATTATATTGTGACCCCATGGACTACTATATATAGAAGGAGGTTTTTTCATTTGTATCATCCAATAATTTTTCATTTATGTAATGTAAAGGAGCTTTCCCCCTCGAAGTGGATTATTTCTAAGACATTGGTCTCTCTTTTCTTCCATTTTTGGAGTTGGTTTCATAACATTTGGTATCAGAGCTTTGGATTCTAGGGTTTCACTGCTCCAAACTGGTCATCGTATAATATTCTCTATAAATTGTTTTCTACAAAGGTTTAGAAGTTAAAATTTTTAACACGTGAAGAAAAAATCCTGAGGAACTTCATGTAAAAATTTCAAATCTTGGTTCGTAATATTATCAGAGATATGATCTGTGGAAGTTAGGGTTTTGTAGGCTCCTAAATTTCATCTAAAAGAGGTGACCAAGGGAGAATCATCATAAATATTTATTTGGGTATCATATTGGAATTCTGTAAGAAGTGGACACAATTACACGGACTGTAGTTTTCTGTGTATGAATTTCAGAGTGGAAGGATGAAATAGTGACACGTGGCACTCTGTACAATTTTTCTCTACTGAACCAGTCCATAATTAGGTCATTGTGGGCGATTGGGCATAACTTTCACTTGAAGAATCCAAATCAGCACAGGCATGTGGCATTGGAAATAAGATTCAAAGGGCTATTACAAGACTGAATTTCAAATATTGAAGATCTGAAATCACAAAGATAATTTAGTTTCAATATCAAACTCCTCAAAAGCAAGAAAATGTGTGTATTTGTTTTCGAATTGCATAAGTCTTGTTTGAAAAATCAGTTTGAAGTGATTCCAAGAGCATATTCAAGGATAGATATCAATATTTGGTTTTAAAATCCCCCCTAAAAGGAATTCAACACCCATTAACCCCTTAGAATACTCTACTATGACTCATGAGGATGAATAAGTGCAACATGATATATCAAAAATACAAGAGCAAGTGCACCAAATTTCGCTCTCGAAAAAAGCAACCAAAAATGAAATGTATGTTTTGAAGAAAGTTGTGGAAGCTAAGATGGATGGCTTGAAGAAGGGCATGGAAGCTAATATGGATGGTTTGAAGAAAGGGATGGAAGCTAAGATGGATAGTTTGAAGAATGACATGGAAGGCATGGAAGAAAAAATGGAAAACATGAAGAATGATATAAAAGAAGACATGGAAGGCTTCACAACGTTGATACAAGAAATTATTCTTAATGGCGAAAATATAGTAGAGAAAACTCGTGATGAGAACAAAATAAATGTTAATATTGATTTCATAAACTCTATTGTTGGATGGAATAGCCAACATATTCCAAAGATCGATATGAGAAAGTTTGATGGCAAGGATCTCGTAACATGGATACTACAGATGGAGCAAAATTTTGATCTCAATAATGTGAAAAAAAAAAAAGGTATGCATTACAACTTTATATTTAGAACAAAATACATTTGTATGGTATCGATGACTTTGATATCGTAAAAAAAATTCCACTTGGTTGACTTTTACGGAGGAAGTGATAGCACATTATGAGGATACAAATAGGAATACCTTCTTTAGCCAATGGATAAATCTCAAACAAAAGAGTTCAGTGGTGGAGCACATTGAGGACCTCCAAAAATTGAATATTAGGGTAAAAAATATTCCAGAGGAACACCAGATTGATGTCTTCATAGGGAATTTAAAGGAAACAATCCATCATGAGGTTCGCATTTGGGAACCTAATTCATTAGAGAAGGCATTCAGGTTGGGAAGAAAAATTAAATGTAAAACTATGGAAACATGGAAGCCTACCACTCACATCTATAAAGATGGACGTGTTTCTACTCCTAGACTTCCAAAACCTACAAGGTTGACACCACAACAATTGGAAGAAAAAAGTGCAAAACGCATTTGATACAGTTGTGATAGAAAATACACTAAAGGTCATAAGTGTGCTGAGAAGAAATTATTTTACATATATTGTGAAGGGGAGAAAGAAAATGAACAAGAAACTTCAAAAGAAGAGGATATACATGAGGAACCAACCCTTGAAGACAAAGAAAAGAGTCTGACCATATCACGTAATGAATTGGTAGGAATTACCACTCCTCGGATTCTCAAGATAGAAGGACATATCAAGAAGAAAAAGGTAATAGTGTTGATTGATTCAGGTAGTACCCATAATTTTATTCATTGTAAGGGATCCAAGCAAATGAATTGTTTCCTATACCCAACACCAGAATGTCAAGTGATGGTTGCAAATGGAGGAACTATAAATTTCTTTGGAAAATGCCATAATATCAAGATAACCATGGGGGAATATGTATTGAATAGTCCAATGGTTTCCATTCCAATGGGAGGTGATGATGTTGTACTAGGAGTGCAATGGTTACAATCTTTGCGGAAGGTAGCTTTTAATTTTCAAGAACTTTCTTCAATTTTTTTTGGAAGGAAAGAAAGTTGAATTACGGGGTATTGCAGGGAAGCGAGGAAAGATAATAAGCTTTAATGTCATAAAAAAGCTTCTAAAGAAAGAAAAATGAGGCATAATTCCACAATTATTCTCACTAGAAGTTCCAACATCAAAATATTGTATTTCTCCACATCTCCAAAAAGTCTTGGACAATAATTCCAAGGTGTTTGAAACTCCCAAAGGACTCCCACCTTTTCATGATCATAATCATGCTATTCATTTGATTCCAGTAAGTGTTCGTCCAAACATTAGGCCTTATAAATATCCTTATGTCCAAAAAAGAGAAATTGAATGTATGATTACAGAAATGTTAGAGGTTGGTATAATTCAACCTAGTCAAAGTTCTTTCTTTGCTCTAGTAGTATTGGTGCACAAGAAGGATGGATCATGGCACATGTGTCTGGATTATAGCGAGCTCAATAAGCTCACTATTAAAGAAAAATTTCCCATTCTTGTGGTTGATGAATTATTGGATGATTTACATTGATAAATTTATTTTACAAAGTTGGATCTTCATTCACGATATCATCAAATTAGAATGAAGACTGAAGATATTCTAAAAACAACATTTCGAACTCATGAGGGTCATTATGAATTTTTGGTCATGCCTTTTTGTGTTACCAATTCACCTTCTACATTTCAGGGGTTGATGAATTCCATTTTCAAACCCTTCCTTAGAAATTTTGTGCTAGTATTTTTTGATGATATACTAATCTACAACAGGTCTTCGAAGGATCATGTTCAACATGTTGACAGGGTGCTCAAACTATTGGATGATAAACAATTATATGGAAAAACATCCAAATGTTTCTTTGGAGTACGAGAGGTGGAATATTTGGGTCATATTGTATCTCACGAGTGTGTTAAGGTATACCCTAAAAAATTTAAAGCCATTAAGGAATGGAAAGGCCCCACAACCATAAATTAGTTGCAAATATTTCTCGAGTTAACAGGGTATTATTGCAAGTTTGTTAAGAATTATGGGAGAATAGCGGCACCTCTAACAACAATATTGAAGAAATATGCATTTTCACGGACTCTTGAAGCAACAAAGGCCTTTGAACATCTTAAAGAGGCAATGTGCCTAGCACCGATCTTAGCTATGCCAGACTTCACAAAAACATTTATTGTAGAATGTGATCCCTCAAGAAATGGAATTGGTGTTGTTTTAATGCAAGAAGGAAGACCCATTGCTTTTTAAAGTCGCCCAATCAAAGGAAATTATTTACAAAAAGTTATTTATGAGAAGGAAATCCTAAAAATACAACATGCACTAAAGAAACAACGACCTCACCTAATGGGAAGACACTTCAAGGTAAAAAATGATCATGATAGTCTTAAACACTTTTTGGAACAAAGACTATCTTCAGAAGAGCAACAAAAATGGGTCACAAATATGTTGGATTATGACTTTGAAATCATCTACAAAATAGGGAAGCTAAATGTTGTTGCATATGCACTCTCAAGAAATAATGAAGAGGTGGAAGCATTGCTTTGTTCCATTTCTATTATTCAACTAGATTGGATAACTGAAGTAAGGGATGAATGGAAGAAGGACGAAGAAGTGTGGACACTCATTCAAATGTTGAAGCAAGATGGTAGTACATATGATACATCTAGTTGGGAAAATGATTCCTTATGGTAGAAATATCGCTTATATATTTGTAAGAATTCCCAACTATAACAAAGTATTATTTTGGAATTTCATGCTTCTCCTTTAGGAGGACACTCACGATTTTTAAAAACTTACAACAGGGTGAAAAAATAATGTTTTTGGGATGGGATTAAATCTGATATTCAAATTTTTGTGGCAGAATGTTTTGTTTTCTAGAAAAATAAAGTTGAGACAATTAAGACCCCGAGTCTTCTACAACCTTTATCCATTCCAAGTCAATGTTGAGAGGATATTTCAATGGATTTTATCACAGGTTTACCTAAGTCCAATGGAAAGAGTGTCATCATGCTGGTAGTTGATAGACTTACCAAGTATGCACACTTTTGTGAATTATCTCGTCCATTTAAAGCAATTATAGTTGCTATTGCATTTATGGAAATAATTAAAAATCTAAATGGAAACCCAAAGATTATTGTAAGCGACAGAGATCCCATTTTTACTAGATATTTTTGGATGGAATTATTTTCTTGTTTGGGTACTCAACTAGCTCATAACGCATCTTATCATCCTCAATCTGATGGTCAAACTGAGATAGTGAATAAATGTTTTGAAGGATATCTTCATTTTTTTGTATCTGATAAACAAACATAATGGGTCAAGTGGTTACCTCTGGCTGAATGGTGGTATGACTCTTCCTTCCATACTGCAGCAAAAATGACCCCATTTATGGAACTTTATGGATATCATCCACCGTCCATCACATCATCTTTAAGAGAAAATTCTAAGGTTCAAGTTGTGGAAATCAGATTGACAATCAACAAGAAGTTCTCCAAAACTTAAAGGATAACCTAAATTTGGCACAAAATCAAATGAAACAATAGGTAGACCAACAACTCAGTGAGAGAAGTTTTGATGTATGAGACTGGGTATTTTTATAGCTACAAGGATACAAAAAGATGTCCCTCAAGCAATATAAGAAGGATAATAAATTATCGCCAAAGTACTATGGTCCTTGCAAGGCGTTGCAAAATATTGGTATTGTGGCATACAAATTGGAGCTTCTTGCTTCTTCACGAGTGCATCAAGTTTTCCATGTTTCACGCTTAAAGAAGGTTATAGGTGAAAAAATTCTAGTTAAAACTATATTTCCATAACTTGATGAAGAAGGAAAAATCATATTGGAACCGGAAGCAGTCATGGAAAAAAGAACTCGACAGCTACGAAATCAATCAATTTCAGAGTATCTCATCAAGTAGAAGAACTTACCCACTAAATATTCTACATGGGAGGATGATAATTTTATACAGAAGCACCCATATCTACTCAAGCGTTGAGGAAAACACTTTTTTTAAAGGAGAGGGGCATGTTAGGCCCCTATATTACTAGTGTAGTCCCTTACTGTTGTTAGTGTAGCCCCCTTATTGTTATTGTTGTACCCCTCTTAACCCCAATAGTTTTATTATTGTGGCTTTACATTATTATTGCTAGGCTGGCTAAGATTATATTGTGACCCCATGGACTCCTATATATAGAAGGAGGTCTTTTCATTTTTATCACCCAGGAATTATTCATTTATGTAATGTAAATGAGGTTTCCCCCTCGAAGTGGCTTATTTCTAAGCTGTTGTTATCTCTTTTCTTTCGTTTTTGGAGCTGGTTTCATAACAAGTATTCCTAGTGGAAACCCTTTCGAGAGAAAACCACCCTGTTGTTGTTGTGCTGCTCAATTATTTTCAATAATCTATGGAACAAATTGTTATATGTATTAGTTTAAAACCATAAGCTAAAAGACTTGTATTTCTCTACAATACGCTGACATATATCAATTTGTAACTCTGTTTCTTTCATGGATCTATGAACAACCATCAACTAGAAGCTCCCACGATCAACGATCCTCACCTAACCACCATTATATTTTTTAACTCCTATTGGATGGAGAAAAATCTTCCTATTAGCAATATACCAAATCATTGTCTATACTAAATCCGCCATGACTTCACTTCCTCCGTGTGAACCACATTTCATAATTTTTTCATACTGGGCTCTCAATTCTCTCAACCTAAGCAACCCAACAACTCCAACATTTTCTCAGAGGGATTTTTTCTTCTCTTATACTGACCATAATATCCACACTCTACTCTCAATTCCTCTCCACACTTCATCCCAATTCACCTCTAAATTTTACATACACAATTATGAAATATCTTTGAAATACAATGTGAGTAGTTGCAACAATCACTACTCATTCACAATTACCTCATAATGGAATCTTCTCACACTCTCACAACAACCAACCAACCAAATAGACTCAAGGTCTTATTTTATTTTATCATTTTTTTGTGTTGAGTCATACACTAAATGCTACAGGTTATGTAAGACTCAACAATTGTTTTCACATACTTCAAATTTGGTTGAGGAAGGATTCTTCACCGAATCAATCACTAAATCCACTAGTCCTTTGATATCTTCAACCTTGAAAAACTTCTAGAGGGAAACCAAAATTATTCCAACCATATGCCAAAAAATCTCAGTCAATAACATCTCCACAACACCAAAATTAGTTGAGTACACCAAGGAATGCATTGCAAAACTCATGAAAACACTATATTCATTCCCTTTGCACTTTCATTCATGTAAATTTAGCATATTGGCATTATATTCACCCCCATAGGAGGTTCTCCATGTGATTGGAGCCTAAAACGTCTCCCTTGACCTTCATTCCATGTGACTATGGCAAAGGAGAATAAAAAACATGCTTCCTTAGCTCAAAACATTCCTAAAATTATTCCAAAGTTAGACCAACCTCTATAGGACATTTGGAACTCTCTGATACCTTTGCAACACTTCACCAATCCATTGTAGCAACTCCATCATCATCCAAAGTCAAACTAGGTTGACTAAGAAGCCAACCAACAACCATACTAAGCAACTGAGCCATCAAACTTCTCCAAAAAAACTCTTCCATCAATATGCATCTCCAGAACTTATCAGACATCCTCCAACACCTATAAAACCATCTCAAGCATCCAAAAACACATGTATATTCTCTCTTAGCCCAATGTAAAACATCATCATCAGAGGATACCTGATCATGAACATGGATACCAAGGAAATTGATCATCAAGCCTCCTCAACTAAAATTTGTAGCAACGAAAAATATCTATATGAAACAACATGATCATGAATACTATCATCATGGGAAGCCCTACAAGCTATTGCACCACACCATGATCCACCCAAGAACCATGTACACCTAAAACATCAAACACCTCAACCATCTACAGCCAAAGAAACTAGGTTGACATCAATTAAAATCAACCACACATCTGCAACATTGTAGCACACATCAATGCCAACAATATCCCCATTTTGTATTGATTTCAACCCCCAAGCTGAGACAA
This sequence comes from Pinus albicaulis, assembly GCA_034641835.2. Classification (NCBI taxonomy): domain Eukaryota; kingdom Viridiplantae; phylum Streptophyta; class Pinopsida; order Pinales; family Pinaceae; genus Pinus; species Pinus albicaulis. Next base: position 216,235 of record JAXQQM020074247.1, on the reverse strand, counting down.
TCATTTTATCATCACTATAACATTCTACCCCTTTGACAATAATGGAAACAGGCTAAACATGTCAAGGATGAATGCTATATACCCATCTACATGCAAGGGGATCCATAAAAAAAATAATGTAAAATCCACTCATAATCATATGCATGCGATGGGAAATGGAGTGTAATACCAAAATACAACACTCCCCCTAGAATATATGTGCACTAAAATCCACCTCGACATAAGTTATTCCCAATCAATAACACAAAAGAGCTGCAAAATACATTTCCCATCAACAACAACAATAAAGTATCTCACTCCTAAGGCAACATGACAATAAGAAACATCAACAATCAGCAGCATAATCCATGTCATAACGGAAATAATAAATAATATCACCAACCCATAGTAGAAAAAACATAGAATGACCAACTAGAAACAAAACTCTTTAGCAATAACAATATATATCCATCCAATCTGAAGCAACAACAAAAAATACATCCTCTCCACAAAGTACTCCCCAACACAAGAAAACACATAAATCACCAACAATGCAATATCGCTATGAACTATTCATGGAAGCAAAAAATCCATGATGACAGGTCACAACAGTATGACCATCCATACACAACTTAATGAAATCATCTTCATGCCTGAATATACATGGTTGTCAATGCCTCCTTTCCACATGCAAGAGGCTACTCGACATGGACAAAAAAATATAACCAAAATATATGCAACAAACTACATGGCCTTATAGGCTTATTACATGGCTACAAATGATAATACATAAATTTACAATGCCAACAAAATCCCATACACATGGTTGTAACATGGCTCACATGACTCTTTCTCAATGCATACATGATGACTCTATAAATCCTGTCCCTGATAAGTATGGGAGTATATATGAATAATACATGAGATACATAGTTTTAACAACGCCACTAACAACCCATGTAAGACTTGACTAGTTCTTGTGACTCATTATGAAACATATGCCAAAACATGAATCTCATTACAACTCTCTCATCAATGCATGTTTAATACAATATCAAGTACATAGAGCATATGATGAACCACATGTCCTCTCTATGGGAGTAAGAATATGTCAATACAAATCACATAAGAGATATGCTTCATCCACTCCAAAAATATCAACCATGGAATCAGATATCAACAACATTAACTGACATTTCATAACAATACAAACTTCCGCAACAAAAGTCATATAAAAAACATCATAAACCAGCAACATGTATCATCATCATGAATATCAATCATCCCTCTATAGCAATATATGGAAGAAATAATAACCATAATATGTGTAAAGAAACTAGCTCCAAAAATAGAAGAAAAGAGAGATCAACGCCTTAGAATTCAGCCACTTCGAGGGGGAGACCTCCTTTACATTACATAAATGAACAATTCTTGGATGATACAATTGAAAAAACCTCCTTATATATATATATATATATATGAGTCCATGGGGTCACAATATATCCTAGCTGGCCTAACAATAATAATGTAAGGGCACAGTAATAAAAATATGGGGGTTACAGGGGTACAACAATAACGATAAGGGGGGTATACTAACAACAATCAGGGACTACACTAGTAATATAGGGACCTAACATGCCCCTCTCCTTAAAAAAAGTGGTTTCCTCAACACTTGAGTAGCTCTGGATGCTTCTGTATAAAATTCTCATCATCCCATGTAGAATATTCAGTGGGTAACTTCATCCAATTGATAAGATACTCTGAAATTGATCGATTTCGTAGCTCTCGAGTTCTTATTTCCATGACTGCTTCAGGTTCCAATATGATTTTTTCTTCCTCATCAAGTTCTGGAAATATTTTTTGAACTGGATTTTTGTCACCTATAACCTTCTTTGTTATGAAACCAACTCCAAAATAGAAGAAAAGAGAGATCAACGCCTTATAAATAAGCCGCTTCAAGGGGGCAACGTCCTTTACATTACATAAATGAACAATTCTTGGATGATACAAATGAAAAAACCTCCTGCTATATATAGGAGTCCATGAGGTCACAATATAACCCTAGCTGACCTAACAATAATAATGTAAGGGCACAATAATAACAATATTGGGGTTATAGGGGTACAACAATAACAATAAGGGGGTTACACTAACAACAATACGAGACTATACTTGTAATATAGGAACCTAATATGCCCCTCTCCTTCAAAAAAGTTTTGTCCTCAATGCTTGAGTAGCTCTAGTTGCTTCTGTATTAAATTCTCATCTCCCATTTAGAATATTCAGTGGGTAAGTTCTTCCACCTGATGAGATACTCTGAAATTGATTGATTTCGTAGTTGTCAAGTTCTTGTTTCCGTTACTGCTTTAGGTTCCAATATGATTTTTCCTTCCTCATCAAGTCTTGGCAATATTTTTTGAACTAGAAGTTTGTCCCCTATAACCTTATTTAAGCATGAAACATGGAAAACTAGAAGCAATCATGAAGAAGCAAGAAGCGCCAATTTGTATGCCATAGTACCAATCTTTTGCAACACCTTGTAAGGACCATAGTACTTTGGCGATAATTTATTATCCTTCTTAGCTTTCTTGAGAGACATTTGTTTGCATGGTTGTAGCCATAAAAATACGTAGTCTCCTACATCAAAACTTTTGTCACTGCGATGTTGATATGCTGCTTGTTTCGTTCGATTTTGTGCCAAATTTAGATTATCCTTTAAGAGTTGGAGAACTTCTTTTTGATGCTTGATGTGATCTTCAATTTCCTAAACCTTAAAAATTTCTCTTTTCAAGATGTGATGGACGGTGGATGATATCCATAAAGTTCCATAAATGGGGTGATTTTTGCTACAGTATGGAAGGAAGTGTTATACCACCATTCAACGAGAGGTAACCGCTTGACCCATTGTGTTTTCTTCTAAAATAAAAAACAATGAAGATATCCTTCCAAACATTTATTCACTATCTCATTTTGACCATCGGATTGAGGATGATAAGAGGAGCTATGATCTAGTTGAGTACCCAAATAAGAAAAAAATTCCATCCAAAAAATTCCTGTAAAAATGGGATCTCTGTCACTTACAATAATCTTTGGGTTTCCATGTAGCTTTTGAATTATTTCCATAAATCCAGTAGAAACCATACTTGCTTTAAATGGATGAGATAATGTAGAAAAGTGTGCATACTTAGTAAGGCTATCAACTACCACCATGATGACACTCTTTCCTTCGGACTTAGGTAAACATGTGATGAAATCCATTGAAATCTCCTCCCAACGTTGACTTGGAATGGATAGAGGTTGTAGAAGATCCAGGGTGTTAATTGTGTCAACTTGATTTTGCTGGAAAACCAAACATTCTGCCACAAAATTTTGAATATCAGATTTAAGGCCATTCAAAAAAATTCTTTCTTCACACTATGGTAAGATTTTAAAAATCTTGAGTGTCCTACTAAAGGAGAAGTGTGCAATTCCAAAAGAATATTTTGATTTAGTTGAGAATTATTGCAAATATATAAGTGATATTTGAACCATAAGGAATCATTTTTCCAACTAAATGTATCAAATGTACTAGGATCTTGCTACAACGTTTCAATAAGTGTCGACATTTCTTCATTATTCTTCCATTCATCCCTTGCTTTGGTTATCCAATCCAGTTGGATAATAGAAATGGCACAAAGCAATGCTTCCACCTCTTCATCCTTTCTTGAAAGTGCATCTACAAGAACATTTATCTTCCATTTTTTGTAGATGTTTTCAAAGTCATAACCCAAAATCTTTGTGACCCATTTTTGCTGCTCTTCTGAAGATATTCTTTGTTCCAAAAAGTGTTTAAGACTATCATGATCATTTTTTACCTTGAAGTATCTCCCTATTAGGTAAGGTCAGCATTTCTTTTGTGCATGTAGTATTTCCAACTTTTCCTTCTCATAAATAGCTTTCTGTAAATACTTTCCTTTGATTGGATGACTTTCAAAAGAAATGGGTCTTCCTTCTTGCATTAAAATAGAACCAATTCTATTTCCTAAGGCATCACATTCCACAATAAAGGTTTTTGTGAAGTCTGGCGTAGCTAAGACTGATGTTAGGCACATTTCCTTTTTAAGATGTTCAAAAGGCCTTAGTTTCTTCACGTGTCCATCAAAATGCATCTTTATTCAATAATGTTGTTAGAGGTGTTCATATTATCCCATAATTATTAACAAATTTCAATAATACCCTGTTAACCCGAGAAATCATCGCAACTGCTTTATGGTTGTGGGGACTTTCCATCCCTTAATGACTTTAATTTTGTTAGGGTCTACCTTAACACCCTCGTGAGATACAATATGACACACATATTCCACCTCTTGTACTCCAGAGAAAAATTTGGATGTTTTTTCATATAATTGTTTCTCCTCCAATAGTTGGAGCACCGTATCAATATGTTGAACATGATCCTTCCAAGACCTATTTTAGATTAGTATGTCATCAAAAAATACTAGCACAAATTTTCTAAGGAAGGGTTTGAAAATGGCATTCATCAACCCTTGAAATGTAGAAGGTGCATTGGCAAGGCCAAAAGGCATGAACAAAAATTCATAATGACCCTCATGAGTTTGAAATGCTATTTTCAGAATATCTTCAATCTTCATTCTAACTTGATGATATCTTGAATGAAGATCCAACTTAGTAAAATAAATTGCTCCATGTAATTCATTCAATAATTCGTCAATCACAGGAATGGGAAATTTATATTTAATAGTGAGCTTATTGAGCTCCCTATAATCCAAACACATACGCCATGATCCATCCTTCTTGTGCACCAATACTACTGGAGCAAAGAAAGAACTTTGACTAGTTTGAATTATACCAGTCTCTAAAATTTCTACAATCATACGTTCAATTTCGCTCTTTTGGACATAAGGATATCTGTAAGGCCTAAAGTTTGGAGGAACACTTCCTGAAATGAAATGAATAACATGATCATGGTCATGAAGAGGTTGGATTCCTTTGGGAGTTTTATACACCTTGGAATGATTGTGCAAGACGTTTTGGAGATCTCGAGAAACATATGATTTTGATGTTGGAACTTCTAGTGAGCATAATTGTGCAATTACACCTCGTTGTTATTTCTTCAGAATATTAGTCATCAAATTAGAGCTTATTATATTTCCTGGATTCACTATGATACCCCTTAATTCAATTTCCTTTCCTTCTCGAAAAAAATTTCAAGAAAAATTCTTGAAAATTAAAAGCTACCGTCCCCAAAGTTTGTAACCGTTGTACACATAGTACAACATCAACACCTTCCATTGGAATGGAAAACATTGGAATATTTAATACATATTCCCCCATGGTTAGGTTGGTATTATGGCATTTTCCAAAGCAATTTATAGTTCCTCCATTTGCAACAATCACTTGACATTCTAGTGCTAGGTATAGGAAACATTTCAATTCCTTGGCTACCTTACACTGAATATAATTATGGGTACTACCTGAATATGGCGGGTCTTCCATCCAACGTTCGATTTTATGAAATCACGATAAAAAATTATTTTATACTCACCATGAGTTTCCTCTACTATATTTTCACCATTAAGAATCATATCTTGTATCAACTTTGTCAAACCATCCTTCAAACCTTCCATGTCTTCCTTCAAACCTTCCATTTTTTCTTCCATGTCTTCCATGCCATTCTTCAAACCATTCAAACCATCCATGTTAGCTTCCATGTCTTTCTTCAAAAAATCCATATTAGCTTCCATTCCCTTCTTCAAACCATCCATCTTAGCTTCCACGCCTTTCTTCAAAACTTCCATTTCATTTTTTGTTTCTCTTTGCGAGAGCGAAAATTGGTGCACTTTCTCTTGTAATTTTGATATGTCATGTTGAACTTCTTCCCCTTCATGAGTCATAGTAGAACCTTCTGAAGGCTTAATGGGTGCTAAATTATTTTTGGGGGTCATTTTATAACTCAATACTAATATCTATGCTTCAATATGACCTTGGACTCACTTCAAACTAATTTTTCAAACAAAACTTATGCAATTTGAAAAAAAATACACACCTTTTTCTTCTTTTCGAGGAGCTGGATATTGAAACTAAATTATCTATGTGATTTTAGATCTTCAATATCTTAACTTCAGTCCTCTAGTAGCCCTCTGAATATTCTTTCGAATGCCATATGTCTAACTTGATTTGGATTTTTCAAGGCAAATGTATGCCCAATCTCCCACAATTACCTAATTATGGACTGGTTCAGTAGAGAAAAATTGTATGGCATGCCACATTTCATTTTTTCCTCGTTCTTCTTTGAAATTGATATACAGGAAACTGTAGTCTATTTACTTTTGGACACTTTTTACAGAATCCCAATCTAATGCTCAGAAAGAGAGTTATGATGATTTTCCTATGGTAATCTCTTTGGGATGAGATCCAGGAGCCTGAAAAAACCCTAACTTCCACAAATAATCACTCCAAATATATTGCAAACCAAAATCTAAAATTCTCATACAATGTTCCTCAGGATTTCAGCTTCACGTGATAAATTTTTTTAGCTTTTGAACCTTCGTAGAAATTTTTTTATAGCACAAATGGCACGATGACCTATTTGGAGCAGTGAAACCCTAGAATCCAAATATCTGATACCAAATGTTAAGAAACTAGCTCCAAAAATAGAAGAAAAGAGAGATCAACACATTATAATTCAGTCACTTTGAAGGGGAAACCTCCTTTACATTACATAAATGAACAATTCTTGGATGATACAAATCAAAAAAACCTCCTTCTACATAATGGGTCCATGGGGTCACAATATAGTCCTAGCCGACCTAACAGTAATAATGTAAGGGCATAGTAATAACAATATGGGGGTTATAGGGGCACAAAAATAACAATAAGGGTGCTATACTAACAAAAATAAGGGAATCCATTAGTAATATAGGGATCTAACAATATGGAGCATAATAATTAATATTGATAAAAACAATAAAAAATGATGTAATGACAACAACAACATCACATCAAAAACAATAAATAGCATACACCATCATACTACTCCATCGCACTATCACATGCATAAAATCATCAAACCAAGTTGCATAATTGTTACACAGTAATTTGTCACCGTCCTTACCATTCCCCATCCCGCACAATGGAGGACCCATTCTGTGACCTGTGGACATTGTCATGCCTTGGAAACATCATCAATGCATCCCTCTGAACATGAGCTTTATTTGCCCTTGAGACATCTCCTTGCAAAAGTCATGAAAAACATCCCTTTTGGCATTGGCGCGGGCAGGCAGTTCAGTACTCGCGCCAATGGGGAAATTACTGCAAAGAGGTCGCGCCAACTGGTGCTCTGTAATAGAGTCGTAGTCGCGCCACCCATTTTGGGAGTTGTTTTTTAAATAAGGATGGCGGAAGTTGAGTTCCAACAAACTCACAAACCATTGCCTATCTTGAGTTGGGAGGTTTGGCTGCGGGAGTTCTATGGAGGGGAAGTGGTTTTGCCACCTCCCATGGAACCTTCCTTGTTGATAGGGCCAATCCCATAATAATAGGGATCCCAACTCCCTCCTTCCCCATCTATAAAAGCATGCTCAAATCCATGGCAAGGCCCCAGTCTGCAATATTATAAGCTACGAATCTCCATATCTAGACCCTCCCAAGAACCTTTTGTGTTGTAGATACTCTCTTTCATGAGGTGACTCAAGCGAGGAGACCATTGTTACGAGACTCTGGAGAGGTTTCCCTTTCCTTGGCAAGCTTTGCGAGACGTGGACGACCGGAGACCCGTTCGAAGGAAGCTGCGACGTCAGAACTTGGTTGTAACTTCTATTCGTTTATCATTTTAATAGATGACTATGATTATGGTTCCACTCCGTTTTCCATCATGTTAATGCGAGTTATATCTTTTCTGACCGATGTTTAGTTACGTATGCTAGTTCCTATGCTTGTATCTGTTCGTTTCTTCTATGTGCAGGTGTTCATCCGCGGAGATCGTGGAAGGATTGTGATCTGCCAGGGCTGAAGGACGGGGACACTTCTTCTTCAGATCATAGCATTGGAATCCAGGTAGGCTTCTATTCCAAGTCTTTCATTCGTAACTAGGAGCTTGCGTCATAGCATTGTTTGTTTGTTGCTAGACCCCTGCTGGGCTAGTAGGGATCGCCTCTGTCCGCAGAGGGGATTTACCTCCTCAACAAATTGGCGACTCCGCTGGGGATCCAGCTTGTTGTTTGATTTGTAAACTATAGACGGAGTCTGAAGTACAGCCAGATAGCCTTTGAAACGCTTCTGCCTTGCATTAGCGGAGTAGATCAACGCTACTTCAGTCAATCTCCGGTTTGGTTTACAGACTGAACGAATTGGAGTCTTTGTCTTGCCTTGCCGTTTGTATCTTGCTTTTCCTTGCTTGATGAACCTTCTGGGTTGGGTTCTTTGTGTGTTTTTGCTTCTTGGATTGCTTAGCTAGCATTGGTCTGTTTCTGGAATAGCTTGTTTTTAATTTTTTGCTGAGAAACTCGACTGGCGCGGTTTTTAACCCGACAGTCGCGCCAATTGGCGCATGTTGCCTTTGTTCAACCCGCGCCAATTGCTTTCTGGCGCCAGTTTCACACTTATAGTCGCGCCACCCCTGTAAGTTTTTGAGATTTCTCATTTTTAAGCTCTCTGAAGTTGACCAGTGTTTTTCTTCTTGACTTTCTGACTGCCTGAGTGTGTTGGAGTCCTGTTTGACTGGGAATTCACCTCTGTCCTTTGGTTGTTTGCTTCTATCTACCGATTTCACGTTTTGAGCCCTAGGTCATCTAGTGGCTTAGTGTATCGAGCCCTCCTTGGGAGTTTGGGTGTTTGGATTGTCCTGTCAACTATCTGATTGATTCTCCACATTCTCTAAGTAGTTGTTCATTGTTTCATTATGATTTTTGGGTGATTGTTCATTTCTTCATTCGAAACTCGTTTAGTCTTGCTTTGGACCTAGATCACACGGTCCATTGGAAGCTTTTGAGTCTTTTCTTTGCTTTGAGAGACTTTGGTCGATTTGGGGATCTGATTGCTTGTGTTGTTGAGTGAAATGTGTTTGTTTCGCTCTCTTGAATATCGTTTCTCAAGTTGCTCCATTTTTTTTCAAGTTTGATTAGTGCATATTAGCCATTAAACATTGAAAATCAAAAAAAAAAAATCTCTTTTGCTTTTGTTAATTAGTGAAAATTGTGATCTTTTCCTTATCACTAGTGATTAGTGTTTTGAATGAAAAGTTGTCAATTGCGTTAGTTGCATTAGAGATCTCGTTGCTTGGTTTGCTTTCATTTCGTTTGTGTAAAAGCTCTCAACTCTTCTCTAATTAGTTTTCATCGAACGAAATGTTGCACTGTGGCATATAGCTTTGCATTTAGGAGACACTACATACGATAGGGCCTGGAAATTGAAACTTAATTGAAGATCAACTGTAAAATTTATTCAATTAACCTAAGGCAGCATTGGAACTTAACGAAACATATTTAGAAGGTCTAGGCTAGAGAAGTGTTCCGGCGTCGTTAAACCTAGCAGCTGTCGTTCGCCTGTTGGCTTTAGACAGCACTAGTACGGACTTGTGCTCCCCGTACCGTCGCGTATATAAAGGGAGACCCCTATAGGTTTTCAATCCTTTATCCACAGGAATCCAAGTCTGCCGCCCTATACCCGTGATACACCGAACACAGCATTCGGGGAGACTACCTGCACGTACGGAAAGTCCTTGGTCGATTTCTGTTTCATTTTTGAAACCAAGGTGTATATTGCAGTTCGCGGATATTTGGTACACCCTTTGTGCCTAGTTTTTCCTGAGCAGTCATTTGGTCTTTTCTGACTCCCTAAACTTGAAAATACCGTCAAGCGCTTGTCCTTTCACGCTTGTGTCAACTCTGAAAGAGATAGAGTCATCTTTTTATCGTTTCTCGACTCTTAAAACATGAAACGGTAGGATCTCTTACTTTCCAATGTGGTAAAATTAATCGCCCACGATTTCACACCTATTTAGACATTGCTTGTTGACCGTTTGATCGTGTGTCTTAACTCATTTTCAGCCCGTGTGTGTGTGTGCCCTTTTCTTCTAGTCTTTTGCCACGGTGGCGGAACCATCGGTTTCGTCTACTGGTAGTCCTTACACGGACGATTCTTCAGAAGCTTCTGAGCCTTCTGTTGAACCACAACAGCCTGTTGTTTCCGAGTTTCCTGACGGGGGACCGGTTCTCGCCGAGCAACCCTTTGGAGGACCAGTTGAGTTCAATTGGCCCTTTTCGGACCGTGTGTCTGAATTGAGATTAGGAGCTGATTTCCTTTCTCTTACATCGGGTTCACCGTTTGTTGCTGCTGTTTTTCCTCCTAGTCCTCGCCGTCTTCTGCGTGATTTAACGGCAGGATCAACCATGAGTGATTCTGGTGAGGAAATTCCGGAGTCTGATGACTATCAGCGCATCCCTCGTAGATTGTTTGAGGGAGACGGCTCCGAGCTGGCTACTACGTCGTCAGCCAGTCCTTCTTTACCACAGGGATACAGATCTCTGGGTCAGATCATTTCAGCTGCAGCCTCTATGGGGATATCATCTCCCGCATCGAGACCAGCTGCCACTACACCCGGGGTGTCCCCTTCGACGCCCGTCACTTCTGTTCCCGTTCGGCCCACTGTTTGTGTGGCTGCCTCTTCTTCTGTTGTCTCAGCATCTGTTACTAGGGCTGGGCCAACTCCTGAAGACATTTACCTAGCTACTGCTATACCGGAGAATATATCTCCGGAGGAGTATCGGTTGTTTTTGCAACAGCCGAACGCCGGAGCTGGACAAGTTCCCCAAGATCCCTACCGATCCTTCTTTTCGCACTATGCACAGGATGGCACTCCCGTGTATGCGTTCCCAGGTCAGTTCGACGAGCACGGGGAGATTTTGCGTCTTCCCGCTCCTGAGGCTTATTTGTATGTTCAAGGTTTACCATACAACCAGGCTTACAACCCGCAGGGACAACCCTTCCAGGGCCAACCTGCGGGCCAACCTGGCTATTTGTACGACCCACAGGGACAGCCCATCCAAGGCTACCCTGCGGGCCAGCAAGGGCCATTGTACAATCCGCAAGGACCATATTATAGCTCTGCTGGTCAACCTGCTCAACCTCAGCTAGGGTACCAACCGGGACAAGCCTATGGTCCTGGGGGGCAAATCCAGCCTTCTTTACCAATGCAACCGCAGTATCCTATCGTCTCTAACGTTGCATATCAGCCAGGACCACCCTATGGTTCTGCTTCAGGCCAAACTGGTTTCCAGCAAGCACCTGGTCCTCTCCCTCCACCAGGGCAGCCGGATCATCCGGTGCAGCCCGGTGTCCCGCCTCCAGGCCAGCCGACCCATTCGGCACAACCTGGGGCTCACTTACAACCCGGAGGTCGGCCTGGCACCCAGCCAACACCGCACAGTCACCGGAGCCGGCCTGTTCATTCAGGCCAGCCCCCTCACTCGGGTCAACCTGTTCATTCAGGCCAACCCTCTCATTCCGTTCACTCTGCCCAATAGCCTGCTCATTCAATGCCGCAGCAAAATCAACAGCTGCGCCCTACGTACCAGGCTCCGCAGGGTTCCACTTATCAGCAGCCTACTCATCCTCAGAGTGGTTATTATCCTCATGGTCAGTCTCAACCGAACTATAACCACTCTGGAGGCTCTCAGTATTATCCTCCTCCACCCGGTTCTACCTATGCTCAGCAGCCAAATCCAAACGCTGCTTATACAGGGCAGACGCCTAATCAAGGCCTGAACCCTGGTTATCAAGCCCCACACTATGGTTACCAGCAGCCAAATCAGTCTGGTTATACGAAGTATGCCCCCTACGGTCAGAATCCTTCGGGACAGAACCCATGGGGGCAGGGTTATTCACAACCATCGTGGAGCGCGGGTACCGAACCTTATCCTGGGACTGGTATGGTAGTTAATCCTCCATTGCCGTTCCTGGCTACCTTGGAACTGCCGGACGTTTCAAAGTTGACCAATGATCCGATTTCACATAATCCATATTAGCCTCCGGTTCCCACCAAGATACCAGGTGACTGTCCCAAGTTTGAGGGAAAAGCTGGCGAAGACCCCCAGGCGCATGTGATGACGTATCACCTCTGGTGTTCGTCTAACTCTTGGGTCGACGATTCAATTCGTTTGCATCTTTTCCAGCGTACTTTAACAGGAGCTGCTGCTAAGTGGTACATAGAGCTATCCCGTGGTATTTTTCAGGATTTCAACTCGTTAGCCATGGCTTTCCTCACGCATTTCCAGTTGCCGGTCCGATATGAGGCCGGGACGCACCTCCTAACTTCTCTGAAATAGGACACGACCACTCACATTTCGGATCACATCCATGAGTGGCGGTGCCGTCGTCGACTGATCAAGTTTCACATACCTAATCAGATTTTGACTCACTGGTTCACCACCTCCTTTGTGAATAAAATCGCTCAGGATATCGCGATGGGAGCGTGTGTGACGGAGGAACAAGCTATCGCGCGTGCCCGGTACTTGGATCTTGTCTATTCGCAGTCTGGCACACTTTATGACATCTTGACTGATGCTCCACGGCCCGGAACCACTAAAGCTCCGCCTACCCCTACGGTGGATGGTGTCATTGGTTCCGTTTCTCAAAATTCGAAGAAGTCTTCGAATGGGAAGCAGAAGGCTAATTCTTCCAACAATACCTCTGCTAATCCCGCCTTATCTGATTCTGGTAAAACCGCGGAGGTGAATGCCGTCCAGGCCAATCCTACGGACAAATCCTCCAAGGGGAAGAAGAAGGGCAAAGGAAAATCAAAATCTGATGCCCCGAAACCGGAATCTAAGTCTCGAACTGAGGATGGCTCCCAACGTAAGCCGAAATTCCCTTGCCTCATCTGTGAAGGTGACCATTATACTAAGGATTGTCCACGACGGTCCGAAGTTAGTCAAATTCTTAAAGGCTCAAAAGGGACTCCGGCTGTTTTAAAAGAGCCATTTCCATCTCAGCAGACCCAGATGGTTGAACAAGTGTCACCATCTACACCGTTTGGGTCTCAAGTTTTCATGATGAAGACTAATGCACCTATCACTATCGCTACGAGGTCAAAGGATTACAATGAACCGCGGCAGGCACCCGGGAAGGCAGTTGCGGAAGGGCTGCCTCCCCCACCTGTCTCCGGTCCATTGGAAATCGAGAAGCCGACTCCCGAACCCGTTGTGAAGCCACCTCCCAAGGGTGTTCTTCGGAGATCCTCTTACAATCCAAATGCTCGTGCCGCTCAACATTATAGTATCGTTGAGGATCTGGCACAGGCGCCATGTGCCATGTCCGCACTTGAGGTTCTTCAAAGTTGTCCTTCACAACGGAAGGCTTTACTGTCTGCCATCAGTGGTATTGATCCCGCCGACTCGAGCCTTCTCACCTTCGATCTGGAGAATTTTACTCCCCGGCTTCCACATCAAATCGCTTTGGTCATTCAAGTCGGGATTAACGGTCTGAACATTCATAGGGCCGTCGTAGATGAGGGTGCATCTACTTGTGTTATGTCCTCCGCTTGCTAGAAGGCCATTGGCTCTCTAGCCTTGTCGTCATCTCCCAATGCCCTCGAGGCATTTGATGGTCGGGAGTCTAAACCCCTGGGAGTTCTCGAGAGTCTTGCGATCACATTACAGGGAAAAACTGTCAACGTGGAAGTAGAAGTGGTTGACGCTAAACTCAACTACAATATACTTCTTGGCCGCAGCTGGACCCATGCCATGCTCTGCGTGCCATCTACCGTCTTTTGATTCATTAAGTTCCCCCATGAGGGCAAGATTGTCACGGTAGATCAGTTGTCATTTTTCACCTCTAGCTCTGAGAACAACGTGCCATACGTGGATCAAATTCCGAATCCCCCAGACAGCATAGGACCTGGTCTTTTCAAAGACCCAGTTCTCATGGGTATATTCCCTGCACCGCCACCGAATACCGCTCAAGTCAACATGTTGTCCAGGACTGATGACCCCTGGCTCATTCCTACACCTAAGCAGGTATATGAGTTTGGAGAATCCATACCTTTAACGCCAGTAGAAATCAGCTACTGTGAGATTGTTGCCGCATCGGACCCTCCACCTCCTCAGCATGCTCCGATGAGCATGGCTCTTGACGTCTACTCACAATCCCCCTGGCTTGGTCAGGCTGATTCACCTGATCCTCTTAGAGAGACTTTTCCTTTAGATGAGGCTATCATTGAAACTATGTCTCTTGAGGAGCTGCCCTGGGGCGATGGACATCATCGCTCCTCGTTTATGGCTAGCTTGGGGGCAATGACTGATTGTCTGGAGCGTTATGCTACTCAGGTTCCTTCCCCTCCTCTTCAAACACCGATCTTAATGCACGAGGTCTTTTCGGAGGGTAATCTGAGTAACATTACTCAAACTGTTCCAATCAACATCTTCGTCAAACCGGGGATTGTTGAGAACATTCATGTGGGTGTGACTTGTTCTCCCGAGGAGATTCAAGTCTATACTGAGCTTTTCAAAGAATTCAGAGATGTTTTCGCATGGTCTTATGAGGAAATGCCGGGAATTGATCCGAGTATTGTCGTGCACGAGATTCCAACCTACCCAGGTGCGAAACCCGTGCGCCAACGCCTACGTCCCATGCATCCTCGGAAAGCCGCCGCCATCAAGGCAGAAGTTGAAAAACTTCTGAACGCGGGTTTTATTTATCCTATCCCCCTTACAGAATGGGTGTCCAATATCGTCCCTGTTGATAAAAAGCAGGGTACAATTTGAGTCTGTGTGGATTATCACGATATCAATCGCGCCTGTCCTAAGGATAATTATTCCACTCCGTTTATCGACCAGATCATCGACGAATGTGCCGGGAGTGAGATCTATTCCTTAATGGAAGGTTTCTCAGGCTACAACCAAATCAATATTGCACCTGAGGATCAACATAAGACCACATTCATCTGTCCGTGGGGCACTTTCGCGTACAAAAAACTCCCGTTCGGCTTAAAAAACGCTGGCGCCACGTTTCAGCGTGCGATGTCCTACGCTTTTTATGATATTCGCCATATCGTCCAACCTTATCTGGATGACTTGCCAGCCCATTCGGGTAAGCGAGAGGACCATCCTGAGCATCTCCGCCAGATATTCCTTCGTTGCAGACGCTACAATATCAGGCTCAACCCTCATAAGTGCGTCTTCTGCGTTGATTCTGGCCGTCTTTTAGGCTTTCTAGTCTTGAAAGACGGAATTCGCCTCGACCCTATAAAGGTTGAGGCCATCGTAAATCTCCATCACCCTCCTCCCTGTATCAGTTACAGAGTCTGCAAGGGAAAGCAAATTTTCTTAGGCGCTTTATCCCAAATTATGCCGAGGTGGCCAAAGGATTCACTCGTTTGTTAAAGCAGAATGTTCCCTTTCATTGGGACGAAATCGCTCAAGAATCCTTTGAGAAGCTGAAGACATTGCTAGTCAATGCTCCTTTGCTTCGTCCTCCGGACTACCACCGCGACTTTACTTTGTATCTAGCCGCCGCATTAAGCACCATCGCCATGGTCTTGGTGCAGGATGACGAGAACGGTGATGAACATGTTGTTTATTACATCTCGGAACATCTCGACCGGAAACGCGTTATGCACATGTCGAGAAGTTGGCATTAGCAGCAGTACACGCCGTACAACGCTTTCGCCATTACATCCTTTTGCGCACGATAACAGTGGTTTCAGACTGCAACCCTATGACGTATATTCTTTCTAGACAGTTACTAGGGGGCAAGTACTCCAAATGGATCGTGATCCTGCAGGAGTTTGACTTGGAGTTCACCACTGCCAAGTCAACTAAATCACTGGTCTTCGCGGATTTGATATGTTCTCTCCCTACGGACTCTGTTCCCTCACACTCAGAAGATCATATACCGGACGAAACGCTGTTTCTTATCGATACTCGTGATCCTTGGTATGGTGACATTATAGTGTATCTTCAGACCGCGACATTTCGGTCTGAGTTGGATAAAACTGCCCGCCGTCGGATTCGGCACCAGTCCCAACCCTACCGTATAGTAGGAGATACCTTATATCGCATTGGAGTAGATTCGGTGCTCCGACGATGCCTTACCTTGGAAGAAGTTGAAAAGGTCCTGAATGACTGCCACAGTGGCGCCTGTGGCGGACATATGTCCGGGTATGCTACTGCCCAGAAGATTCTGCGGGCAGGTTATTTCTGGCCTTCCATATTCAAGGATTGTATCACTGCAGTCCGTAAATGTCATCCGTGCCAGATTTTTCAGCGCAAGATGCGCGCGCCGCCATTGCCTTTGCATCCCGTTATTACCGTCGGCCCTTTTGCAAAATGGGGCGTGGATTTTATGACGTGTAACCCTCACTCGGCCGGGGGGCATGCGTATATCATTGTCGCCGTCGACTACTTCACTAAGTGGGCCGAGGCGATGCCTACACTAGCTGCTGACAGAAGAACGGCTGCTTCATTTATATTCAACCACGTTATTGCACGATTCGGGGTTCCTCAAGCCATCGTCACTGATCATGGTACTCATTTTCGTGATTACATGATGACGGAGCTGACTTCAGCGTTGGGCTTACGTCACGATAGCTCAACACCATACTACCCTCAAGCGAATGGTCAGGTTGAAGCGGTGAACAAGGTTTTGGTCACCATGCTTCAGCGAACGGTTGGGATTCATAAATCCAGTTGGCATCTCCAACTGTTCTCAGCTCTCTGGGCATACCGAACATCTGCTAAGAGTGCAACTGGGTTCACACCTTTCCAATTGGTGTACGGTCTGGAAGCTACTCTGCCGGTTGAATGTGAAATTCCTTCGCTTAAATTAGCTGTGGAGCTCTTACCGGATACCTCCCCTGAGGAAGAACGTCTTCTGTATCTCGAACGATTGGATGAAACCCGTCGATTAGCTGCTTTGATCATCGAAGCACAAAAGAAGAGGGTCAAAACTCATTTTGATCAAGTTGTTTCTCCTCGTTCTTTCATTGAAGGAGACCTCGTTCTCTTGTACGATCAAGCACATGATAAGCTTGGAGCCGGTAAACTCCAGCCTATGTGGCACGGTCCCTATATAGTAAAACGTGTTTTGAAAAATGGGGCCTACGAGCTTATAGATTACGAAGGAGTTCCACTGGCGCAGCCCAGGAATGGGCTGTACCTTAAAAAGTACTACGCCTAAAGTGATTTCTTGGTGTGGTGTGTGTACATAGGTGTGTGATTGTCATTTGTGTGCATAGTGTGGTGTGCTTGGTAAACATCTTTCTGCTGATTGGGTCTTCCTGATTGTGCAGATGTCTATTCATCCATTTGTTGGTTTCGCGGATGGTGCCTCCCGCAGTACCAGGAATCTGTCTTCCGCAGCCTGGGTAATCTACGATCCTGCTGGTGAGTTGATTAACCTGCAAGGTGTGTGTTTAGGACGTACCACGAACAATATCGCGGAATATAGTGCCGTGTTGGAATTGTTAACCGAGGCGGTAAACCTTGGTATCCGTGAATTGCTCGTGTATCTAGATTCGCAACTTGTAGTGTTACAGCTGAACGGACACTATTCGGTAAGGAACCCGTCCATCTTACGTCTGTATTTGCGTATTCGATTACTGGAAAGGAATTTTGACTACATTACATATCATCATATACCCAGGCATTTGAATACATTAACGGATGCAGTAGCAAATTTGGTATTAGACAGACATTTGCGCAATTTATAAATCATCATCACATGTAAAGAAAGACTCATCCAGAAATAGATATGTATATATATAAATATCGAAATGTTTACATAGAGTGTGTCACGTAAAACTCAAAAAATATACATAATCGTCTTAGTACATCCTGAGACACTGTGTCTCTCAAAAATAGGTGTGGCATAAATCCTAAGGACTAATCCGCATGGTGCTCATGGTAGCACGTCACTGCACGCACTAGGCGCCTCAGGATTCGGTGGATCCGATTTGGAACTCCCACCGTGTGGCGCTGGTATGCCATCGGTACGTCTGCTAGCCGGGCATAGTCGGGGATCCCATGGGCAATCCCCTCGAGGTCTTGGATCAGTTCCTCTCCTCCGGTGCCTTCCCCCTGGATCTCAGGGGCGAGTTGTGTCCTCCGGGAGATTGGAGACATCCCGGCTGGTCTCTCAGGTCCTACATCTGCATGCATATATAATTGTGTTAAGACGAATGTGTATTAACAAAAAAACCATATAAACATAAAATCAAAATTATGAGGTCTTACCCAGCTCGTCGTCCCAGTCATCTCCTTCTGGTAGTGGGAGATCTGGGTCCCCGGTAAAGTCAGTTCCCGAATAGGGCCAATCTTCCACGACGATCAGCTGGCGCCGTAACCACCTAAAGAACTCTGGCCTCCAGGACATCTGTTGGCCACCTCCAGATCTGGGCATCAATGCTGCCCAGCGAACCATTCGTGGCTCTCGTGGTATCGGACTCGCCACTGCGGCCCCTTGGCCCTAGAAGATTGGTATGCGTTCCAGAATGAACGATACCAAGATGGAACCATAACCGAACTGTTTCAGTTTCCCCTGTTTGCACTTTGTGAGCTGCCTTTTCATGTTGATAGTTACTGCTTCTGCCCAGTTGAATAGTAAGGGACCCATGCATTCTGAGGCCAGCAGGAGTTGAGTCTTCGTGGCCTCGTGCGGAGCCTGCGACCCAGCAGCCCGCGTAATGGTATGGAGAACTACTCTCAGTGCCAGATCAGGGATGGTGTGGATATCCACCTTCTTGCTTCCTGATCCTGTTTGTGCCCCTCGGCACACCCGTGCCATTACCTGTTCCATCTTTTCCCCGGATGGTCTGCTTCCAGTCAGTACAGGGATTGGACCTCTGCGGGACAATCCGGTGATGAAATAAACGTCAGTGACCTCCAGTTCTAACACCTGGTCTCGTAACCTGAACACCTGTTCCTGTTCGTCCCAGATACTGATTAGATACTGGAGGAGCTCGGGCTGAGCTCGTAAACATGGCGTGAGGAAGAACTTTTTCAATCCACAGTCTCTAAGTGCATTCATGCAAGCTTGGCTTTGCATGGCTTGTTCATCCTCGTCTCCGTGCTCTCGTTCCTTCCATTCGATTGCCATTTTGAGTGATTATCTGCATTCACATGGTCAAAAACCCCTGGTTAGATCTTTGATGAGCTTCAAATTCCAAGTAATTTGGTTTAAATACCGAAATTTTGGGCGCAATTTAAGGTTCGGCCGCTGGCGCGGCTGTTTTGCGAACAGTCGCGCCACGTGGCGCAAGCCCTTTACAAAAAATAGCTCATTGGCGCGGGTTCGTGCCCGATACCCGCGCCAATGGGCCCGGCCCTAAAATTTTAAAAATGACCACACAAAGCTGATTTCTAAGGGAAAATCATTAAAAAATGAATGGAAATGAAGAGCAAAAGAGCGCCTCTTACCTGTGACAGACGAGAAGCTGAATGGTTGCCTGGATTGGTCGCAATCACCGTCAGAAGTTTCTGCTCCAAAAGGACCACTGTTGCTTTCCACAAGGTAAATAGTAAAAAGTAATTTTATTTTTACCAATCAGACAATTTATAACTTTTTCGACGTTAAATGAGTTTTAAAAGTTATTTTTATCAAATATTTGCATATGTTATGTCGAAAATGGATTTTACGCTTGCTTGGTATGTGCAGCAACAGGTTTTTGCGACTTAAATGATGGAAACGAGTTGTATTTTATACTTTTTTGGACTCGGTAAATACACGAAAAAGTCACTTTGGAGTCATCTTTCAGCTCTTTTCTGACTCTCTAAATATGAAAAGATCGCAGAGGCCCTTGTCGTTTCGATCTCGTTAAAATGGACACGAATCGACATCCACCCAGTATAAGTTTAACCCTTTTTCGGGCTGGGATGGATTGATTACGAAAAGGAATACCCTAGCCTATCGCGACTAGGAGGTTTTCCCGGATATTGTTTTCTACCTTTTCGGATCTGGGGAACTATTTACGAAAAGGGACCTGTGGAGTTTTCTTTTCTGCTGTCTTTTCAAACTCTCTAAACATGAAAAGACGCCGAGTTCTTCCTTTGTCAGACTCGTTAAACCCTGATGACATCGGATCTAGTCAAAATGACGTTCTCCGAGTTTCTCCTTCCTAGGACTCGTTAAATGCACTAGGATGGATTCGCCCGAAGGGCGGACTTATATCGCAAGCATATGCTATCCCCTTCAAGCTTGTTATAAAAAATAATTGGGGTACTCACCAGAAATGGTGGGGAAAAAATGGAACCATCGTCGTTGTCATCGGCAGTATGTCGCTCTTGAACATGGCACTTGTCTGCATTCGTGTCGGGTTGGGGACATCTCATCTCGTTGCTTCACTTTGCCTCCGTGGGTTTGGGTAATCTCTTTTGACCTCTCATCTGTTCACTGCCTCGTCGCCATGACCTCTGATCCGTTGATGTCAAATACTTCCAAGTCCATTGTCGTGCCGTTCATGTGTTCAAGAGAAGTTGGCCTCTGCAAATATCAACCTTCCTCTGTTTCTCATACGATCTTGATTCACAACAAAAACATCATGTTCCTCTGTCTCGTGTCGATGATGTGGGAATCATTATGGCCCACCTTCGATCAAGGTCACTTCCTGTCGACATCAACTCATTATCCAGGAAGTTGGTCTAGAGACTCCTTTTGGTACCTTGGAGCCTGCATGCCTCAATGGCAGGTTCGTCGCATTCGACGAGAGGTTTACATCATTGGCCTCCGATCGAGTGATTCTGCGGGTGTTCGACGTCAACTCATTTATTCGCATGCCGTAGATTGTACCTGTAGTACCTTGAGGACCATTGTCATTATTGGTGGTTTCTCTCGCGTCTGTTAACAACTTTCATCATTGGCTGGTAATCAGACGATGTTCTTGCATGTTCGACTTCAGCTCACATATTCACATGCTTGAACTTGTACTCCGTTGGGTCGAGATGGAGCGCAAGACCCTGGATTGTGTCTGTTGTAATCCAGGCTGCGATTGTGGATTATTATCATTATGTACATGACTCATTGATTGGATGGCTGCGACCATACCTGAGTCTATTTGTTTGATCTGAGTTGGATGGCTGCGCCCATACCCTGGATCCGGATTATAGCATACTCTGTTTCGGATGGCTGCGTCCATACCACTTATACATCGTGTACTTGAGATATCAGTTGTATCTTTCTGCGCAGGTTTTCCGACGGCGGGCTTTCAGTTGAACATGTTCTCGTAAAGCATTTCACCCCTCTCCCTCTCGGGCCTCATACTTTAGGGGGCATCTGTTACACAGTAATTTGTCACCGTCCTTACCATTCCCCATCCCGCACGATGGAGGACCCATTCTGTGACCTGTGAACATTGTCATGCCTTGGAAACATCATCAATGCATCCCTCTGAACATGAGCTTTATTTGCCCTTGAGACATCTCCTTGCAAAAGTCATGAAAAACATCCCTTTTGGCATTGGCGCGGGCAAGCAGTTCAGTACTCGCGCCAATGGGGAAATTACTGCAAAGAGGTCGCACCAACTGGCGCTCTGTCATAGAGCCGTAGTCGCGCCACCCATTTTGGGAGTTTTTTTTTAAATAAGGATGGCGGAAGTTGAGTTCTAACAAACTCACAAACCATTACCTATCTTGAGTTGGGAGGTTTGGCTGCGGGAGTTCTATGGAGGGAAGTGGTTTTGCCACCTCCCATGGAACCTTCCTTGTTGATAGGGCCAATCCCATAATAATAGGGATCCCAAATCCCTCCTTCCCCATCTATAAAATCCTGCTCAAATCTATGGCAAGCTAGTCTTGAAGTGCCTAAGCTCTGAATCTCCATATTCCCAAGAGCCTTTGTGTTGTAAAGAATCCTCTCTTTCCCTTAAGGCTGACTCAAGTAAGGAGACCATTGTCAAGAGACTTCGGAGAGGTTTTCCCTTTCCTTGGCGAGCTTTGCGAAACGTGAACGACTGGAGACCCATCCGAAGGAGACCGCGACGTCAGAACTTGGTTGTAATCTCTCTTCGTTTATTATTTAATAGATGATTATGATTATGGTTCCACTATGTTTTCCATCATGTTAATGTGAGTAACATCCTTTCTGACTGATGTTTAGTTACGTATGCCGGTTTCTATGCTTGTATCTGTTCGTTTATTCCATGTGCAGGTGTTCATCCGCGGAGATCGTGGAGGGATTGTGATCTGCCGAGGCTGAGGAACGGGGACGCTTCTTCTTCAGATCCTAGCGTTGGAATCCAGGTAGGCTTCTATTCCAAGTCTTTCATTCGTAACTAGGAACCTGCGTCATAGCATTGTTTGATTGTTGCTAGACCCCTGCTGGCCTAGTAGGGATCGCCTCTGGCTACTGCCGGTTACCTCCTCAACGGGGGGAATTCATGAGGAGGAGTGGTTGGGGGGTCACATGAAAGGGGAAAAGTTGCACCCAAGTCAGTGTTTGGAGTTTCACAGAGTCGAGAGTCGAGTAGTGGGTTAGGAGGGTTGTATAAGAGAGGACAAACAGTGGAGGCACCGGTTGTTGACCTTGAGGCCCCGATTGAGACTCGAGGAGGGATCAACCTTGTCCATGGACAAGCCTAGGAAATTGGGTATGGAATGGTAAAATGCGAAAATCAAAAGAGGGGTGTTGGCTATGAACAAGAGACTATTCTTAACATGGTTTCTGAAAATAATTTTCTCATAGGTTCGAGTACTCTACCCCCGCCTTCGTACCCTGCTCCATTGAAACTATTTTCAGAGAGGGTGTAGAAGGATTTGTAACAGTCGATAGAGGTAGAGATAATTAGAATGAAGAAGGAGACAACGAAGGGATAGAAGGGTCGGGGTGGCCGTGGAGTTTCAAGTAAGGGGAAAATAAAGGCACAAACATCTACAAGCAGGTCATCGAGGAAGAGAGGAAGGCAAACATGGGAAAAAAATATTCAAAACCTGTTGCAGGCATATAATGAAGGTTCACCAACTACGGTGAAGGCAGGAATTTCAAAATGGGAAATTGAATTGAAGGAGAAAGCAGCAAGAGAACAGATCCAGACAAAGGATTTGGAACCACTAGTAATGAACCCAAGCAATACAAGAGGAAGGTTGGCCCTATTTAAATAGGCCATCGAAATATATTGGATAATGAAAATTCTACTGGTGAAAGCCATGACAAATACCCAACAACCGAGAGAATCGCCACGACAGCTAGGGCAACAAAAAATCCAGGAAGAGCAACTAAGTCTATCAGTAATCTGGAAGGAAATACAATCAGTCCAAGTTTAGTTGTACCTTCAGAATGTCCATCTTGGACGTATGGAGAAGCAACTTCAGAGTATGCGGAAATAAGAGATGCCGAGATCAAGCACGAAGGATCAAACCACGGTAATATCCTCAGATGATTAACCGTCTGCATGTGATGGTGGTCTTGAAAATTCATGTCATTTTGTTTTTATGATGTCAGATATCATTTAAATTTACAATAGTCAGTCTAGTTTGATAGTAGTTATGGTAGCGCTGAAAGCATGGTTGAACATGCTCAAACTATTTCAGTTTTGGATGGCTTATGATGCTAATCGATGGCCAAAAAACCTAGTTTCCTACGGGTAGGTTGAGGTCACCGGAAACATATTTTGTAACCTGCTTCATAGTAAGTGCCAATGTCTTAGAGCCTTCCTTAAGGCTGAAAAAGGTCCTAGGATTAAAAAAGATCTTAAAGATTGGTTTTCAGGGGTGCATGCTCCGTTTATCCAAGGAACCATAGACAATATTGCTAAGATCATGAAGACGCATAATGTTCCTTCGACATTTAGGCCCGAAAACACTTTCTGAAGCCCCCTAAGATCAGTGAAGGACCCTGTGAACCCTAAAGATGTGAAAGGCCTTTATGTGATCCCTTGCTCCCGTGGGACTCCATACATTGGTGAAATTGGCTACTCAATTAATTAGAGGATTCATGAGCACACAACTGACATCAAA
Organism: Pinus albicaulis; assembly: GCA_034641835.2. Classification (NCBI taxonomy): domain Eukaryota; kingdom Viridiplantae; phylum Streptophyta; class Pinopsida; order Pinales; family Pinaceae; genus Pinus; species Pinus albicaulis. Next base: position 192,317 of record JAXQQM020074247.1, on the reverse strand, counting down.
CATGGAAGGTCCCGCTCCTCTTTGGGAAAACATGAGGAAAAGACAAAACATCACATCGACATTGAAGAGGTGAGGTTCATTGCAAGGATTGATCATTTTCATCACCATAAGTTTAAGGAGACCCTGGAAATTGAAAGGAGGCCTATCAATCTGAATAGAGACGATGACTGGAGTATTAGCAGGTGTTGGATCCCTACCTTGTATTCCTAATTTTTTTAATATTTATTTATTTATTAATATTAATAATATTATTATTTTTAATCAGAATTTCTAGTATTCCCTTATTTCTTATTTATTTACTATTCATTTTTTTTTTCCACCATATTATTTTATTTTTTGGATTCAAATAATAAAATTAATTTAATTCATTATCTTGGTTTATATTTATACTTTATTTATTTTATTTTTTCCATTTCTTATTAGTATTTTTAGTTTTATTGCTTAGAATAGTTAAATTTGACTTTATTATTTTTATTTTGTTTATTTATTTGTTTCCATTTCCTTATTAATATTTTTGAGCTTTATTGTTTAGAATAATTAAGTTTGACATTATTATTTCTTACTGTCATTTTGATTAAAACAATAATATTAATTTAATTAATTTAATTCTTTATTTACAGCTAATTTCTATCCATTACTTTATTTTAATTAAAAATTGTTTATTAATTAATGATAATTTTTTAGTCAAAACTAGCTTCTAACGGTTGGAAAACATCTTCATAAAATATAATTATTATTTATTTTATTTTATTTTTTATTTTTAATTTTATTTGTATTTGTATTTGCATTTTTATGAAATTTGATCCAGTCAAAATGTTTAATATGATAGGATAGGATAGGAAATTACAACAACTCTTCCACAGAGGCACAATAATTTAGAGGTAAAAAACTTAGCCAATATATTAGATCTAAGACTTTTGTGATCCATAATTTAGATAAATGTCTTTCGGATTAATCACATTATTAGGATTTTGGTTGACGTTTCGAACCAAATAATGTGGTTCATCCTCAAGACAAAGTGAAAAAACACATGGATCTTAATGAATAAATAGAGTGGATGCATCGTTGCCCAAAATTAGTCACTAAAAAACTAGCTGTTGAACTAGCCATTTGAAAACTAGTTTAAAAAATAACGATTAATTATTTATTTAATAAATTAATAAATATTATAAAAAGAATTAAAAATTTTATTTTAAGGATTCAATAAATATTATAGGTTAATTAGTTATTTAATAAATAAATATTTTTTGCTCTGCCCTCCGTCACGCTTAGGGTTTCTGGTTTTGCATCAGGGTGGTGCCGTCGGGGTGCTCACCCTGGCTTAGGCTTGGCCTAATGGCGGATTCTTAGGACCCTCCTCCACCTCCGCCTCCCCCTCCTCCTCCTCCTCCTCCTCCTCTTGAGATCGAGGCGTTCAAGCTCCTGATCGCTTCCCAACCAAAGAAGAAGAAGCAACTCTCCTCCAAATTTGTCAAGCGGTTGGATGAGATCCCCTCGGTGGCACTCCCGCTTGAGGGTTCGATGTGAGTGGCCCTTTCCCTTCTGGATTGAGCTATGGTTGGTTAGTTCACGAGCTTATGGCCCTCACCAAAAACAACTGAGGGCTGGATCACTCGCAACTGGAAGCCCCTTATTGCCAATAACATCACCTCATACTTCCTGGGGCGGGGTTATTTCCTGTTCGAATTCAACACGAAGGAAGACAAGGATCTGATATTCAGAAGAGGATCCTATTTCATGGGACCTCAAGGGTTGTACCTAAATCACTAGATTCATGACTTCAATCCCTCGGAGGATTTCCAATCTGCCGTTCTAGTTTGGGTAAGGCTCCCAAACTTACCGGTGCACTGCTGGAACTGGGAACCAATGCAGCAAATCGGCAATGCCCTTGGGAAATACATAGTCAGAGCAAACAACAAGGACCAATATGACTGTGCCATAATCCGTGTGAGGTGGATCTTGAAGTTGGGCTTCTAGAAGCCATTAAGCTAACGGTGGGGAACTGGTCCCATATGTAGAAACTAGATTATGAACAACTGTCGTTCAAATGCCACGGATGTCATGAGTATGGCCACTGTGCCAAGAACTGTCCCAAAAATGCATCCCCAGAAAAGGAGAAAGAAGAAGGATGGCATCAATCCAAGAAATCTAAAACGAGTCCTTAGTCAGGGCAAACAGAGAAAGGAAATGGAAGCTCAGCTCCCACGGGGAGTATTCCTAAAGCCAAACCCTCCTAGAAAGGCCAATATAATATTTTTGTGGCCTTGAGCTGAGAGATAGAGGAAGTCCAAGAAATTGACCCATGGATCATGCAAAAGGATCTTCAAATGCAGGAAACCCTAGCACCACTAACGATTGGTGAATATCCTGGAGGAACAAAAGAGGTTGTCTCTGAGGGTGAAGATCTGGATTCGAAGGAAGAAGGAGAAATTGGGGACTCCCAAACTTCGGTTGGAAGATCTAACAGGGGACAAAAATCCTCCAGGGAAAAAAGAGAACAAGAAACCTATAAGAAGAAACTGCAAGGGACCCAGCCGACCCTAGCAAATATTTTGGAGAAAAACCCTAAAGCACACATAAATCAAAGTCAGGGCTCTAAGGGAGCCCTCTTAGCTCAAAAAAGGAAGTAATGAAGATCATCTCCTGGAACTACAGAGGGATGGGGAGCAACCTAAAACAAGAATAAATGAAAAGTCTAGTAAGGTTGGAAATGCTCGGCATCCTTCTCATCCAGGAGACCAAAATGGAGGAAAAGGAGGAGGTGTCGCAGTCTCCTCTAGAGGTGCCTCAGGAGGGCTCAGAATCCTATGGGATGAGACATGCTTTGAGAAACTTTTGGTTAAACTTAACCCAAAATGGATTTTTACTCATTTTTTTCATATCCACACCAAAGAAACTATGAGTCTGTTCAACATTTATGCTCCGACCCTTCTAGGAGACAAAAAAACCTGTTGGGAATCCGTTAGGGACCTAGAAAATGAGATTCAGATGATTAATGTCATTCTCGCTAGAGACGTGAACATTACTCTAAGCCAAGAGCTGAAGTGAGGAGGAAGCATTGTAAGGGATCCATTTAGGGAATGGGTGGAGGAGCTCATTCAGGACTGGGATCAATTAGACATCAAGCCTCCCAAGGGAAAATATACATGGACCAATAGAAGAACGAGTCCAGGCCACATTGCTGCAAGGTTATGTCGCTTTCTCATTCAAAGCTACTTCTTGCTCTTAGGTATTGATGTTTTTAATGCTATTCTTTCTTCGTAGGTCTCTAATGACAAGTCCATTAGGCTTGAGTTGAAGCCACACATGAATATGGGGCCTATTCCCTTCCATTTCAGTGCCCTCTGGGTGCAGCAACCCGACTTTTTGGACAGAGTTGAGGAAGTCTGTAAACAACCTGTTAGTGGTTCCCTTTTCTTTGTGTGGGAAGAAAATCTGAGGAGAGTGAAGAGAACCCTTAAAAGCTGGGCTAAAGCCCTCCCCTCTTCGTCCGAGTCAAGGCGGGCTGCCCAGGCCTGTTTGGAGAGCCACCAAAAACAAATGGAACGAACAACTCCTGTCCCAAATGAAATCCCTTGTTGACAGCTCCTGTCACCGTCAATGAAATCAGGCAAGCCCTTAATGATATGGATCCGAACAAGGCTTTTGGGCCGGATGGATTCATTATTCGATTCATTAAAACTTGTTGTAACATTGCCAATAAGGATCTCTACAAAATGATCGTAAAGTCCCAGACCTGCCACAAGCTTGGGTGCAGCATCAACTCGACCTTCTTGGCTCTTATTCCAAAAGAGAAAGGGGCAAAATCTTTCAACAGATTCAGGCCAATTTCTCTCTGCAATATTGGCTACAATCTTATCACTAAATTCATGGCCAACTGACTGAAAGGCCTTCTTCCAGATATCATTCCTGACAATCAAGGAGGATTTTTCAAAGGTAGGCAGATAACAGATAATTTAATTCTATTTCAGGAAGCGATCCATTCAAGTATCCAACGAAGAGAAAAAGGTATGGCTATCAAGCTAGACCTGGCTAGTGATTTTGACAGAGTTAGGCACAAATTTCTTTTGGGGTCATGAAACAATTTGGGTTTGACTGCCGATTTATAAGTTGGGTCAAGGCTTACATTGCGTAACCATGGATTTCTCCTCTCGTCAATGGGCGTGCTACGGACTTATTCAAGGCTAGTCGTGGGATAATGCAGGGATGCCCTTTATCCCCTCTCCTCTTTGTTATTCAATCCTCTGTCCTCAGTTTTATGCTGGAGAAAAGACAAATCAAGCAATAGCTTATGGGTCTTTGGATTGCCAGGGGATTCAGAGACATAAATCACGCTCTATTTGCTGATGACTCCATTCTCCTAGGGGGTGATTCTGCCGTCTCGGCCTCCCGCTTCAAACTAGAGTTGGATCACTATTTCCTCGAGTCTAGGAGTGAAATTAATACGGGAAAATGCTTCATCTACGCTTGGAACCTCTCTGGCCTTGAGCTAAGCACAATCACTAGGATTATGGATTTCAAAGGATCCAAAAAATGGGGGTCTTTCAAATATATTGGTCTGTTGATCTTTCAAGGACGTCCAAGTGGGAGAGAATAGCTCGCCTTGCTGGACAAATTCACGCTCAAAATGCAAGCATGGGGCATGTCGTGGCTCAATCTGGCGGGTAATACCATCCTTATTAAGTATGTACTTAACAATCTTTCAATTTTTCGGATCATCTGTATTGTTGGCTCCTATGGGCATCCTTACATGAAGATGGAAAATCCATTCGTTCCTTAGTTGTTGGAAGGAGAAGGGATGAACAACGATAAAATAATTTGCTAGTTGGAATAAGATCGCTTTCACATTCTTTGGAAGGTGTACTTCACATAAAGATCTTAGGGGCAAAACAACATCACGCTAGGAACGAATCTTATGGTGGCGAGGTTGCGAGAAATCATGGATGGAAAGAAATATCTTGTAAAAATACGATTTTGGAAGCGTATTGGTCTGACTTGAAACTAGTGTCAGCTCCCAGATTCATCAACTGTGTAAACATGCCCTCCCGCTCCTACGTGACCACCTGTTTTGGATTCCAAGCAATGGGAAGAAGATTAGACTATGGGAGGACATAATCATGAACGCGGAAGCAATTGGGGAGGATCCGTAGTTTCTGGAACTAAAAACGCGGATGATCGCAGATGGTCGTAGCACACTGTGGGACATATCAGATTGGGAAAACAACAACTAGGTAGGGTGGAAGAAATTAGAGATACCTTCTCATCTGGAGCAAGCTTGGGCCAAATTCATGGTGGTGCTGGCTGGGAAATCCCCTCTAAACTCCAGGAAAAAATACATAAGGGGTTGGGGTTCCTCGAAGGGATGCTAATCCGCAGCTAAAGGTTACAGATGTCTTAAAGCCATCCCCTTTGTTCCCCGCAACCCTATGATTTGGAAAGGGATTTGGAAGGTCAAAAGCATCCCGAAGATCGACATGTTTGCCTGGAAGCTGGGGCACAAAAACATCCTCACTGCTGAAAATTTGCAGTGCCATGGTCTCCAAGACCCCTCTCGGTGCCCGCTTTATCAACATCAGGGGGAGTCCTCGGTTCACATCTTCCTTGAGTGAAACTATGCTCGGGACATTTGGAACAAACTTTTGCTGATCTGGAATAGCAGCCCCAGCCTCCCTTCCAACATCATGAACTTGCTGTCTTTTTGGGGAGACTTGTTCCCTAAGTCCTTCCCCAGGCGAGGTTGACCCTTCGTGGGATAGATGATTATTCCAAAGCTTATTTGCTGGAAGATATGGCTTGAAAGAAACAATTGGATATTTCAAGGGAAGGCCCTAAACTAGCGGCATACCGATGTAAAAATTAAAATCCTCTTCAAAGAAATAATGCAGGTCAAGGTGAAGAAAAAGCAGGCTGGTGGCTTAAATCAGCAATGCAGGGAGTGGTGTCAGCAGTTGGGGATAAATCTTCCCACAGGACAAAATATGGAGAAGGGCAGAGAAGAATGGAAAATCAGGTTAGAGGATGAGGACTTCGAAAAATGGAGAAGCAGATTAGATATCCACACTATGTTTTTTGATGACGCAGCAAAGGGGAATCTGGGGAAGGCCAGAGGCGGAGGAATTATCCATTGCCATTCATAACAAATCATCTCCCATTTTGCCTGGGGCTTGGGGCTATCCTCAAACAATCAAGTGGAAGCCATGGCCCTCCTCCAAGGCTTGAAACAACTGCAAAAACATGGTATCAAGGAGGCTCGAGTCATTAGAGATTCATAAAATCTCATTGGCCTGATTGTGACAAAATCGGTCCGTAAAGACCTCCGCTTGCAACGACTATTCGATCATATTAAGAAGTTGATCGGTTCATATGACATATTTTAGTTCTTTCATGTAATTCGGAAAAATAACACAGAAGCGGATATTGAGGCCAACATTGTTGTCTCTTTGCATGCGGGTTCCCTCCTCTGCGATGAGGAGGAATCATGGGACCCTCTGCCTTAGCCTGTCATGTATTTTTGCCTCTTGCTGCAGCAATTTGTTTGTATTAGAAGGTTTGCTAGTCATTGGGAAATTTCTAAACTGAATGTAAGAAATAGAGTAGGCGAATTTTGCATGTTCGGAAACACCCTAGACATTAGGTCCCTAGATGTATAACCACCGAGCATAAACCTCAGATCCTTTTGAATTAATATAAACATACCCGTTTCTATTAAAAAAAAAGAATTAAATATTTATTTTAAGGGATTCAATAAATATTATATTTATAATTCAATTAATATAATATATAGGATAATATAAAATCAAGGATAAATAAAATATTAATAAATAAGGGGGGAAAATGTAAATTAATTAATTAAAAAAATAATATAAAAAAAATAAAAATAAAAATAAAAAAACCGAGACTGGGAGGAAGAGGGGTGGGAAATCACCTCGAGAGGGTAGGAGTCCAACTCTTACTCAATTTCCACCCATCATCCCTATTGGGATTCTTATATTGTTGTTTAATATCAATGGCCTCCCTAAGCTTCCTATGGTGGAAGTGATCAACCTTAGCGATGACGGCTAGTTTTTTAGCGACTAATTTCAAACGACTAGTTTTTCAGTGACTAATTTCGGGCAATGATGCATCCAATCTATTTATTCAATAAGATCCATGGGATTTTTCACCTTTTCCTAAGGATGAACCACATTAGTTGGTTTGAAACGTCGACCAAATCCCAATTAGCTAATATATCTTAGATATGTATAAATAAAAACGATTTTATTATAAATCAATCAATAATGAAATAAAATTTTTTATTAAAAAAATAGTTAATATTATTTTAATAATTTTATTAAATAAAACATTTAATAATTTGGTTAATGTAATGAATTTTAAATAATAATAGTTAAATTTTTTAATAACTTATATATTTTTAATCGTATTTGATTATGCATATAAGTGATTCTATAATAAAGTAAAAGGAAAAAATAAATGGTTTTTTTTCTTCGATACAATCAATGACAATAATTATTCTCCATTCTATATTCAATAATCTAAATTAAAAGAGTGAAACCATGGTAAAAAAAAACCATGGACACCTCATCGATACTACTCATAAGAAGCTCTCAAAATCAACATAATTATGACGGTGAAAACCTACATGCTAAAAAATGTCATGGTAATGTTAATGTTTAAATCATATTTTAAGGATTAATAATATCTCTATTTGAATAATAAAACATAATATTTTTGAGTATCAACTCTTTGATTATCTCAGGAGGTAAGATGAACTCTAGGGTTTGTGCTTGCCTCTCTCTTCCCTCCGCCGTCGTCAAGCTCCTGTTCGGCCAAGATGCTCATGGCGGTTAGAGACCAGACGAGGCATCGATGCCTCATGTACCTTACCAGGAGTGTGGCAGCATTGGTGACAAGGCTATGAAGGCACACGTTCAATCCAAAGAACACTCAACACTTCTGGCTATAGACAAGGCGTCTGATCTTCATAACATGCAGGACGACAATGCCTCTACACATTGGATTGGGTTGGATCTCATCCCCAATGTGAGGTTGAAGAACTTCCGTGCGTTGTTTATCAGCGAGAAAAGAACTGACTGCTCCAGCCTGCCCCTGTACCTCAAAAGTTCTTCGTTCCACCGCGTGACCCCAGGGTTTTTGCGCCAGGGCAGCCATCTCACAAGGGGAAAAGATAAATGCAAAGAGGCTAGCTGGTGTAGCAGCGAGCCATCAGGGCTCGAAACTCTGGCCTCTCGGATGAGCTCTGGCAGCTAGGGATCCCCAGATCTTCTATCCCCCCATTTTCAGATTCAGATCTCTCTCCTATCTGGAAAAACCATGCTAATTTTGGTTCATTCTACAGATCTGGTGGAATACCTCTCGCATCCCTTTGAACTCAGGTTGGGGATTCCTTCTACCTCTCAACGACTTCTCTATGGAGGTAAACAACTTGAGAACTCTCTTCCGCTCTCATTTTATAATATTGGAAAGATGGATCTGTGGTTTTATCCCTTCGTTTGCAAGGAGGGGCAGGAGGGCAGCCATCTTCCGCTCAATATTTCTCTTACAAGGATGATGTCCATGCACAGCCTCCAAAGAAAGTTGCTCAACCCACAGAGGCTCCCAAGCCTTTTCTGGTTGATAAACTAGAGGATGCGCCCTCTGTAGAAATTTCCCACCCGAAACTTGAAAAGCAGTATCAAATGTATGCAAAATTCACCATTATCTGTCGATTCAATTGATTATGGCCTTGTACAACAGATATATACCAATGGATTCACTCTATTTGGACCAGTAACAACAAGGTTATTTTTTGCTCGAAGGTTTTCTTTATATTTCTGTTTGCTCTCCATGAGGACTATCAGAAAGCCCTAACTGGTGGTCCATGGTTTTGGGGAAAAGCAGGGCTATTCCTCACCCCCTGATTCCCAGATTTTGACCCTTCAACGATAGTCATCACTAAGCTTCCCAGTTGGCTCAGGCTTCCAAATTTACCTGCTCACTTATGGCACTTTTCTGTCTTCCAAGGAATTAAAAACAATCTGGGTCGTTTTCTGGCAATGGATCCCTCTAAGGGGAGAAGGGCATATACACCTACAACATAATTTGTGCTGAAATTGACATAAGAAAAGGTTTGCCCAATCAAATCAATCTCAAAGTTGGTGACTTCCTCTAGACTTAGACCTTGGACTATGAGAACACTGCATTTCGATGTTGTCACTGCCATCAAATGTGGCATCTTCAGAACTCCTGCACTATGTTCCTCATCGAAGAAGACCCCATCGCAAATCGAACTCAAAAGCTAGAAACCATTTATTGTTTGTGCTCAACCTAGTGTTCCTAAATTGAGTTCATTAATTGTCAACCAGGGTTGGTAAACTGCTGAAGTGTGGTGCACTATATGTGCCTAGGTATTTGTTTCTCACTACGTTGTGTTTAGTGTTTTATAATGTTTTTGGTTTTATGGTTTTATGTTTGAAAAGGGAAAGAACTAAGTGCTGGTGAAAAGAAGCTATTGGTTATTTAAAACAGAACAAAGCCTAAACTATGGATGAAAAACAACAAATGAAAAGCTTGATAATGACTTCATTGCAAGAAAATAAATCACAACATGAGCTTGAACTTATCCAATTCATTCATTAAAGGTGTGTTGGAAGAGCTTGAGAAATGGACAAGTTAAGTGTAAATGAAGTTCTCCTAAATAAACAATCAACTCACAATATTACAAAATGATTATTTGTAACACAGTAAGGTTTCTATTCTAGATTAACCTATGATGTTGAATTTACCCTATTCTGCAATTTGATTTATCACTACTAGGCCTTATTCAAAAGTTTAGAGATTTTCTAGAATAATGTTGGGAAAAAGGCTATAAGTGAGTTTGTAAAAGATTTGCAGAATGATCAAAGCCTTAAACTAATATGATTAACCCCTGTTCATGTGATGATATATCAATATAGATTCAGAACAAAAGTAAGTTGTAAATAATGAAGGCCAAGAGATTAACTTTGACAACTAGCACTACTTAAAATACAATGGATCACACAAAGCTAGAACGTGATCTATCAATCTTAAAAGAGAGTGACTACAACTAAACTAAAATGCCATTAATCTTTTCTTGAAACAAAAATGAACTGAGACTGAACTAGAGTGCTTCTAATCTACTTGAAGTACAGTGAACAGAGTTAAACTAAAATGCCATTATCAAACTGGAAATGTAGTGACAGAGCTGAACTAAATGCAATCAACCTCCGGAGTGCTATAACTAAATTAACATGAAACTAGTCTATGGAATTCTACAACCCATCTCGTTCAATAGGAATGATATTTTGGAAGAGTTTGTAAAACAAGTTTGGCTGTATTATTCAATGCAATTGAACATAAACATAAGATTGAAAGCAAATACAACTAGAATCTAAGACACCACAGCTGTTTCTTATTCATTGTTAATGATGTTTTGGAAGAGTTTGTAGGAGTAAGACCGGCTGTGACACTTAGTGTAAACAAGCATAAATCATAAAATTCAAAAGGAAATGCAACTAAAACCTACAATACCACAGCTATGCCTTATTCATCGTGATGATATTTTGGAAGAGTTTATAAGAGTAAGTCTAGCTATGATAATTAATGTAAACAAGTATGAACATAAACTTCAGAAACTTGCCTAAGCTAGAAATGAAAACGAGACTAAAATACTTATCTAAACCATATAAACAAGGCTGCTCAGGTAGCAGGGGCCCTCTACCACCGGAGTAGCACGAAATATACTTCAATATTGACTCAACGCTTTCAAGGAAGTGATGCTTCTTTCATTAAAGAGAAATTACTTCAAAAACAGAGTGTTTTCGGACTTCTGAAATCTAGCAATCAATCACAAAATCTAACCTTGTCCCTCGGTTTTCCGAGCCATATTTTTAACAAAATTACATAACTATCTTGATATAACCTAGGGATAATTTTCTTTCCAAATAAAAACCAAACTAGGACTCTGATGGTGGTCACGTAATATAATTAAGGACATCTGGACTATCCTTGTCCTATTAGGAGTCTCTCTCCTAGTTTGAGTTCCCACGTACATAACCGCCTACAGAATTCCGTTCAAACTTCGTGGAGAGCAAAAAATGATGAGGGAATGATGTGGAATACGACCATATGTGTTTTCCTCTGAGATGACACCTGGAACCTGCGTAGACATGAAGACAGCTGCAGAATCGGCAACTAGCTACAGAATGTCTGCATTCTGTAGCTAGATCTAGTTCAAAAAGTACTACAATGAAAAAATCATAAAAACATAGCAAGTTAGTCATGATATATATTCTTAAAGAAATTTTAACTAATTCTACTGATCATTTGAGCCTGTGATTAATAATGGACAAAGGAAATGGAGTGGAATGTGGTGGAAGAAAGAACATCTTTGGAGCTCAACATACCCCCACTACTAGATTCTTGCATGTCCTCATGCAACTATTCCATGAACTCTGAGACCTCTACAAGGAAATCCAACCCTCTTCTTCTGCTTTGCCTTGTAGTCAAAGGCCTTCTGGGCTTCCTTATGACTAACTTGAATCTCAAATTTGTGAGTGCCCTGGTTAACTTTTTATTTCTCTTCTTCAATTTTTCACTGGCCTTGTGTAACTTTTGCATTTGTAGAGACAAAGTTGAATTCATATCAGTTTTCAGTTTAACCTGCTCTCTCAGAATTTAATTCTCATTCTTGATATGTCTGTTGAGTATTTCTAACTCATATTTATCTCTCCTTAGGATATCAACTGCAGATTTTGGTGGACTAGGAGTTCTGTCTCTACTTTCTGAAGCTCTTTTCTCTAATGTCTCAACATAGTTGTAAATTTCTTGCTGTGCTGGGTCTATTTCAGGAGCTCCTTCATCAAAATCCTCCTTAGTAGGTGTTTCTTCATCCTCTATGTTTATGACTCCAGTTTTTTTAACCTTTGTTTTCTTTAGTATCCCTCTAAGTCTGTGGCTCCTTCTTGGTTGAGATGGCCCTTCTCCTTTCTCTCTGGAAAATTTTCTTATTATCCTCTCTTTCTTAAACTGCTTCCTAATCTAAGCCAATTTCTCAGAAATCATTTCTTCACTACCTTCTTGTATTGTTTTACCAGTTTCAGTTTTGGAGGTTTTCCATCTTCTGCTTCTTTTTGTAGGTTTGTCTTCAGGTGGAGGTTCCTTGGGTTCTTCAAAGTGATTTCTCACTAAGAATGCTTCCCAATTAGCTCCCATTTTGCTCAAATGATGTTCAATCAAAATTTTGACTAAACCATGGTGGTATAAGGTTGTTTCCAGAAATTGAATTCTCTTTTGAACACTTGAGGCCATTTTCTTTAAACTATGAAGCAAGAAAAAGGGAAAATTGAGTTCTTCTTCTAGGAAATGCATTATCAACCGAATATGATAAACATAGAAAGTACCATATCTTCCTTCACAAGTGATGAATTTTTGCAAGATAAGCAACATGTTCCTCCATTTGTTCTTTAGTGCAGAGCTAGGGATACCCTTTTTAAAAATGGTAACATCCATACCTGGTGACTTGAGTATCTGCTTCCATGCTTCGTTATGAAATTCTCTATTCTTGAACCACCTTTCTCCTTGTCTGGGCAATTCGGTTGCTTCTGTAATGGAAGCTTCTATAATGGTGAATTTAATATCTCCTATCTTGACCTCAGCTCCATTGAAGGATATTGCAAACTTTTTGGTCACCTCTTTGTGAAACCCACTGAATTTTTCAAAGAATTGCAACCACCTTGCTTGTTGTAACATTTCTCTGACTTGAGGATAACCCTCCAAGTACTTAGTTCCAACAGGTTCTGTCCTCACTATGAGACCCATCACTTCTCTTTCCAACCTTCAAATTGTTGCTCCTATGTTCACGGTGACAATGGCTGTTACAGGGATGTTTTTACCCCACAGACGTTTCCTCTATTTTACAGACTAAAATGGTTAAGAGTTGGCTACGGGAAAGAATGATATGGAGTGATTGTAGAATGAATATAATGAGGTGAAGATGATGTATATGAGTTGAAATATATCAAAGAAGAAAATACCGTGGGGATATTTTGTAACGAATTCAAAATCATCATTAAATTCTTTGGCCTAGTGACGTGACTAATCCAATCATTTCAGCACTTTAGCCGTTTAGATTTTTAAATGATGATCGGATATGGAATTTGAAATGGTGGAATAGAAGGAGTTTTATCCAAATATTTTGTGGGAGGTTTGTTAGGAATGATCAACAAAATTAAATAAAACAACTTTTTGAATTATTCATAACTTTACTAAAATCTTTCATGATATGTCATTATAATCAGAACTTTTACCTTTTCCTTTCCTCTGATTTTTTTTTTTTGTTCTTCATATGCTTTGTTCTCTCCTAGAAATCATTAATTTTTTAGTCTTCATAACCTTCTTGATTTTGCTTGTTTTCATGGATATGCAGGATCATTTTATTGCAAATCAGGTGATTACTAGACAGTGCCTTCAGAATCTCTGGCTGTAGAATGTCTGTCTGGCTGCAGAATGTCTGATTGATTGCAGAATGTACCTGTAGAGAACTTGAAACATGAAATGGAATGGTTTGGAGCATGAGTGGAATTTTGTATGGAATGAGTGAAGATGGATAATGAAATATGATGTAATGGAATATGAATGAAGTAAATAATGGAGTGGAATGGATCACAACTTATGAAATGGAGTGAAGTATGAGAAGTGGCCTACAATTCATGATATGTATTATTCAATTGTAGAAAGACATCAAACTTTAAAAATCTGGAATGGAAATGAGGTGGACCATGGAGTGAAATGAATGAAGTGTGTATAAATGAATGAAATGGAGTATGGATGAATGAATGAAATGAAGTATGGATGAATGAAATGAAATGGACCATAAGTGAAATGAATCTGCACTTATGATTTTGTAACAACTGCTTGCAGAAAAACAAATATCAAAAGCTAAAGTGTCAGAAAGATTCTGATTTTCACTCTACCTTTTCTGTATAAACATGCTAATCAGTGATTAGTTTTCATTTTTATACTCTATTTATTTATATTTTTCAATAAAATGTCTTCAGAAAATTCAATTAAGTTGATGAAGAAGAAGGATTCTTCTTCATTAACTTCACATCACTGTTTTCCTGGAACTTCTTGACAAATTCTTCTCTTGAAAGTGGCTTATGATACAGCTTCAATCTATGACCATTCACAAGAAAAGTGACCTCTTCTTCATCTATTGTCCTAATTTTTATTGCTCCATTGTCAAAAATTTTCACAATTTCATATGGCCCAAGCCAATGTGTTTGGAATTTACCTTGAAAATCTTTGAACTTTGAATCAAACAAGAGAGCCCAGTCACCTTCTTTGAACTTCTTTTCTTTGATGTACTTATCATGCCATCTAGTCCTTTGTTGTTGGACTATACTTGTTTTCTGAACTGCATCTTGTCTGATCTCATCCAATTCATTAATCTGCTCCAATCTATGCTTTTGTGCCTCTGTTAGATCAATTCCTAGCTGAACTGCCATTTTGAAAGTTTGAATCTGGAACTCTATGGGAAACAAAACTTGCTTTCCATAAACAAGTTCATAAGGAGTATGGCCTGTTGTGTTTCTCCATATAGTTCTATAGGCCCACAAGGCTTCAGGAAGCCTATCTACCCAATCTCTTCTATGTAAATGAACAGTCTTTGTTAGGATTCCTTCAATGACCTTATTAGTAGATTCCACTTGACCATTTGCTTGTGGATGATAAGGAGTAGATTTTCTATGCCTGATTTTGTACCTATCCATCATTTGTTCCACTAGCCTTGATGTAAATTGAGCTCCTTGATCTGTAACAATTTCCCTTGGGACACCAAAACGAGTAAAAATATCCTCAAAAATAAAATTAACTACAGATGCTTCAGTAGCAGAAAGTAATGGCTTGGCCTCTACCCATTTGGTAACATAATCAGTGCAAACTAATATATATTTCTTTTTTCTTGATGGAGGACTAATAGGTCCTACAAAATCCAAAGCCCATTTTTCAAAAGGTTCAATATGTACCTGAGGCTGTAATGGCATCTCACCTAAAGGAGAAGATTTCCCTACCCTTTGGCAACTGTCACACCTTTTGACATACTCTTTAGCATCTTTAAAAAGGGATGGTCAATAATATCCTAAATGAAGGACCTTATAAGATGTCCTCTTATCAGCAAAGTGTCCGCCACAAGGTTCATCATGACATGCTTTGAGAATCTCAGGCATCTCATCTTCCCGAACACATCTCCTAATGATAAAATATGGACCTGTCTTGTACAAATCATTAGCAACCCATGAATATTTTGCACTGTCATAAATGATTTTTCTTTTATTTCTTGCATTCATTATTGAAGGAAATTTTCCTGAAACTAAATAATTAGCAATGTCAGCAAACCAAGGAGTTTGGGTAGAAATTGAAAAACGATATTCATCAGGAAATTGATCTTCAACTGGAGTGTCATCTTTGATGTTTTGGAGTCTAGATAGGAAATCAGCTACTGTGTTTTTTTTACCTGGCCTATCTAGAATAGTAATGTTGAATTCTTGTAAAAGCAATAACCACCTTATGACTCTGCCATTAGTAATTGATTTTTTCATTAAATATCTAATTGCAGAGTGATCTGTGTGAACAAAAGTTTCATAGCCTGTTATATAGTGTCTGAATTTGTTTATGGCATGAACAACAGCTAAAAACTCTTTTTCAGTTACAATATAATTTAACTCTGAAGGAGTAAAATTTTTACTTGTATAGTAGATGGCATAAGGAATCAGGTCTTTTTGTCCCAATACTGCTCCTAAAGCTGTATCTGAGGCATCTATTGAAATATGAAAAGGTAACTTCCAGTTAGGTCCCCTTAAAATAGGTGCTTCAGAGATTTTGTTTTCAAGGTCTCAAAGGCTAACTGGCAATCAGGATTCCACTTGAATTCACAGTCCTTGGTAAGTAATTTGAAAAGTGGAGATGCTATCTTGGTGAAGTTTTCTATAAACCTTCGATAATATCCTGTAAATCCGAGAAAACTCCTAACATCTTTTTGACAACTTGGAATGGATAAGTTAGAGATGACTTCAACTTTTGACTCATCAACTCTAATCCCATCCCCTGAAATGTGATGTCCTAAAACAATTCCTTCAATAAACATCATAAAACACTTCTCATGACTAAGTGAAAGATTTTCTTCTTTACATCTTTTTAAAAAAATTTCCAAGTTTGCTAAGGCTTCTTCAAATGTGTTTCCATAAACTGTGAAATCATCCATATATACCTCTACACAATCATGTATTAGATCCGAAAATATCCCTAGTACTGCCCTTTGAAATGTTGTAGGTGCATTGCATAATCCAAATAGCAATACTCGGTAAGCATAGGTACCCCAATGACAGGTAAACGTGGTTTTGTCTTGATCTTCAAGCGCTACTTGAATTTGATTATAACCACTAAACCCATCTAGAAATGAGAAGTACTTTTTGCTAGCTAAGGTATCTAACACCTGATCTATGAAAGGTAGGGGAAAATGATCTTTAAGAGTAGCTTTGTTTAATTATCGATAGTCAATACATACCCTCCATTTACCATTTTTCTTTGGCACAATTACCAAAGGATAAACCCACTGACTATCTGAAATAGGAAAGATAAAGTTGACATTCAACAATTTCTGCAATTCTTCTTTAACAATCTCCCTAAGATTTGGATTCATCTGTATTTGAGGTTGTTTGATTGGTTTAAAATTTTCCTCTATGTAGATGTGATGAGTGGAAGTCTTGGGGCTTATTCCTTTCATATCAGTGTACTCCCATGCATATGCAGAAGAATGTCTTTGTAAGATCTTGACTAGCTCTTCTTGTTGAGATTTTTCTAGGTTTTTGTTTATGTTTAAAGTTTTTCCTGGAAATATCTCACTTGTAGAGCTGCCAAATTTATCCATAGAATGAAGAGACATCTGTCTTGATGATAAAAACTCAATGTTGGATTTTTCTTGAAATTGTTCATGTTTGTATTCCGAAGAGGATTCAAAGTTTTCTAAAGTATTCAGAATTTGACTATCTTCACTAATTTCTGAAATTGTGAAGATTGGTTGTAAGTCTTCTTCATCCTCTATCCATTGAGTATCATCTAAATATGTAATTGTCCTTGCTGGAGGATACAAAGTGAATTTATTAGTTGAACTTCCATCAAAGATGTACATATCACCGGATCTACAACTAATGAAAGCATCAGCTGTAGCTAACCAAGGTCTTCCTAATATAATAGGATGCCCTCCTAGATTATTCTTAGGAGTTAGGATCATGAAAACCACAGGGTACTCCCAAGAATCTAGGGACACTGGAATGTCTTCTATTACCCCATCAGGTTTGATCACAGATCTATCTGCTAATTGTAATAATGTGGGTGTAAAAATAAGATTAGGAAGTTTGAGTTTATCCATGATTTGTCTACTCATAATATTGATTGCTGCTCCTAAATCAATGTGTGTTTTGCATCTCAATTCCATTGATGTGAATTTTAACAACTGGATTTCCTAGGTCTAGATACTTTGGAATAGCAATCTTACCCATCATAATGTCTGCTATTTTTCCTGCCAGTTGAATTTTCTTTGTCTCTCTTTTTCTTTTTCTTGTTTTCTTCATGCTCAACTCCTTTATTATCATTGCTAGAATTGGAATTTCCTTGATAGCTTGTAATAATGGAATCTTAATGCAAAAATTTCTCAGCTCATCTAGGAAATCATAATTAGGCACCATAATTTGCTTTTCTACACCCCTATCAATTTGTAATCTTTCTGGAAAGGGAGGTGTAGAAGTGGATGTTGATGGCTGCTCTAATACAAGAGTTGAAATGATTGGTTCTTTTTGTTTGTATTTTTCAATTTTTGGGTCTTGAAAAGATGTGTCTTCTTCAAGACTTTTACTTTTCCGTAGAGAATCTTTCGCAGAGTTGTCTTTTTCTTGTATGATCACAGAAGGTTTCCTCTTTTCAAGTATTCTTCCAGACCTAAGTTGAACATCACTAAGGTCTAGAGGAGTGATTAAATAAATTGGAAAATGTTGTCCTTCTATCATGTATGTATTCTGAGGATTTTTATTGTTGGGGTTTGGTATGGGTTGAGTAGGCAACTGATTTGATTTCTGAGGAAATGGTAATGGAAGTGGTTGATTTTGATGTTGTGGATTCTAAAGATTCTGTTGAGGATTTTTTTGGGGACTTTGAGGAGAAAAATGTGGGTATGGTGGATAGGATGCTGGATACTGATAGTACTGAGAGTATCTTCCATAGGGATTTTTTGCTCCTTGTGCCCAAGTTTGAGATTGATTTTGAAATTGGGGCCAAGGTTGCTGCCAAGAATTCCAATTTGGTGGAGGTTGGTTATACATTTGATCATGGAATCCTTGTGTTTGAGGTCCTTGCCAAGGCCTTCTAGAGACAAAATTGAGAGATTATGTGGAATTTGTAGGAGTTTCCTCTTGAAAGACAGCCTTAAGACCAAGAATTGATGGACATCTCTTGGTCTCATGTTTTTCTAAACAAATTACACAATTCTCTACAACTTTTGCATCCAAAGGACATTCTCTCAAGGCATGCTTCCTTCTACATTTGGGACAAAAGATTGCTAAGGCATTAGATTCAGCTTTTTGCTTGTTTTGTAACTTAAGGGTGTTTATTTTTTCACTAAGACTCCCTAAGATGTCAGATTTGAATTCATCAAGCATATGCCCTATCTCTGCCCTACTCACTGTCCCAGAAGCAGACTTACTTACCCTTGCAAGAGCAGGGTCTCTTGGACCTTTTACAGTTTTTGATTTCCCTCTTGAAAGGTTGATACATAACTCAGATATTTCAGGTAATGTGAGCTGAGATATATCCCCTTTTCCCATCATGTTAAGGATATCCAACCATTCATCCCTAATTGTCTTCAACAAGAGAGCTTTTAAGGTGTCTTGGTCTAAGTTTTCCATTTTTGCTCTTTTGATGTTGTAATGAAATCTCTCCAACAAATCTTCCAAATTTTCATCTTCTTTTTGTAACATCTTAAACACTTCCTCCTTATGATTTATTGGCATACAATAATCCAAATACCTCTCTAGAAATGCTTGTTTCATGTCTTCCCATGTCCTAATAGAACTGTTGATCAAACTCTTAAACCACTTCAATGCTGCTCCTTTCAATGTCGAAGGAAATAGTTTAAATTTTTGAGCATCTTGTAAGTAGTCATAAGTTCTACATAGGACTTTAAATTCAAATAGGAAGGTTTCAGGATCTTCAGTTTTAAGTCCATAGAAGTTTGGAAGGACAGAGGGTAAAATGTTTTTCATAGTTGTATTGGTTTCTTCATCTACTATAGGAAACCCAAAAGAGCTTCCCATTTCTCTTATACCTATTCCTCTACCTCCTTCTCCTTCTACACCTCTACCTACTTCTCCTCTACCTCTACCTCTACCCCCTCCAAATAATGTGTGTTCTCCATTAAAGACTCCTCCTCTCCCTTCTTCTGCCATAATTGATTCTTCTGTGGAAGTAGAAAATTTTGTATCTCTAGCAGGGGTCCTTGAATATTCTTTTAAGATAGGTTCAGTGGATGAAGTGGAAGGTATTTCTAATGGAATATCTGATCTTAAGTCTTCTGGAAGTCTAGGATCAGTAAAGGACGGAATGTGGGTCTGAGTTGGAGGTGTACTGGCTCTTGGTCTAGGTGAAACAAGTGGTGTTCTAGGAATCAAACTTCTGCTTCTTATGAATCTACCCCTTGAGTCTCTCTCTCTATGCATATCATTGTTTTTGGAAGTTAAGAAACAAGGCTACCTAGTTACACTTCCCCGGCAACAACGCCAAAATGTTTGTGCTCAACCTAGTGTTCCTAAATTGAGTTCATTAATTGTCAACCAGGGTTGGTAAACTGCTGAAGTGTGGTGCACTATATGTGCCTAGGTATTTGTTTCTCACTATGTTGTGTTTAGTGTTTTATAATGTTTTTGGTTTTATGGTTTTATGTTTGAAAAGGGAAAGAACTAAGTGCTGGTGAAAAGAAGCTATTGGTTATTTAAAACAGAACAAAGCCTAAACTATGGATGGCAAACAACAAATGCAAATTTTGATAATGACTTCATTGCAAGAAAATGAATCACAACATGATCTTGAACTTATCCAATTCATTCATTAAATGTGTGTTGTAAGAGCTTGAGAAATGGACAAGTTAAGTGTAAATGAAGTTCTCATAAATAAACAATCAACTCACAATATTACAAAATGATTATTTGTAACACAGTAAGGTTTCTATTCTAGATTAACCTATGATGCTGAAGTTACCCTATTCTACAACTTGACTTATCACTTCTAGGCGTTATTCATAAGTTTTGAGATTTTCTAAAGTAATGCTTGGGAAAAAGGCTATAGGTGAATTTGTAAAAGATTTGCAGAATGATCAAAGACTTAAATTGATATTACTGACCCATGTTCATGTGATGATGTATCAATATAAATTCAGAAGAAAAGTAAGTTGTAAATAATGAAGGCCGAGAGACTAATTTTGACAACTAGCACTACTTGAAACACAATGGATAACACTAGGCTAGAAAGCAGTCTATCAATTTTAAAATGCAGTGACTACTCTTAAACTAGAATGACATTAATCTTTTCTTGAAACAAAATGAAATGAGACTAAACTAGAGTGCTTCTAATCTACTTGAAGTACAGTGAACAGAGTTAAACTAAAATGCCATTATCAAACTGGAAATGTAGTGACAGAGCTGAACTAAATGCAATCAACCTTCAGAGTGCTATGACTAAATTAACATGAAACTAGTCTATGGAATTCTACAGCCCATCTTGTTCAATAGGAATGATATTTTGGAAGAGTTTGTAAAACAAGTCTGGTTGTATTATTCAATGCAATTGAACATAAACATAATATTGAAAGAAAATACAACTATAATCTAAGACACCAAAACTGTTTCTTATTCATTGTTGATGATGTTTTGGAAGAGTTTGTAAGAGTAAGACCAGCTGTGACACTTAGTGTAAAGAAGGATAAATCATAAAATTCGAAAGGAAATGCTACTAAAACCTGCAATACCACAGCTATGGCTTATTCATCGTGATGATATTTTGGAATATTTTATAAGAGTAAGTCTAGCTGTGATAATTAATGTAAACAATCATGAACATAAACTTCAGAAACTTGCCTAAGCTAGAAATGAAAACGAGACTAAAATACTTAGTTAAACCATATAAACAAGGCTGCTCAGGTAGTAGGGGCCCTCTACCACCGGAGTAGCATGAAATCTACTTCAAGATTGACTCAATGCTTTCAAGGAAGTGATGCTTCTTTCATTAAAGAGAAATTACTTCAAAAATAGAGTGTTTTCGGACTTTTGAAATCTAGCAATCAATCACAAAATCTAACCTTGTCCCTCAGTTTCCCGAGCCATATTTCTAAAAAAATTACATAACTGTCTTGAGATAACCTATGGATAATTGTCTTTCCAAATAAAAAACAAACTAGGACTCTGATGGTGGTCACGTAATATAATTAAGGACATCTGGACTGTCCTTGTCCTATTAGGAGTCTCTCTCCTAGTTTGAGTTCCCACGTACATAACCACCTACAAAATTTCGTTCAAGCTTCGTGGAGAGCAAAAAATGATGAGGGAATGATGTGGAATATGACCATATGTGTTTTCCTCTGAGATGACACCTGGAACCTGCGTAGACATGAAGACAGCTGTAGAATCGGCAACTAGCTACAGAATGTCTTCATTCTGTGCATGACAAAATCATAAAAACATAGTAATTTAGTCATGATATATATTCTTAAAGAAATTTTAACCAATTCTACTGATCATTTGAGCCTGTGATTAATAGTGGACAGAGGAAATGGAGTGGAATGTGGTGGAAGAAAGAACATCTTTGGAGCTCAACATACCCCCACTGCTAGATTCTTGCATGTCCTCATGCAACTATTCCATGAACTCTGAGACCTCTACAAGGACATCCAACCCTCTTCTTCTGCCTTTCCTGGTAGTCAAAGGCCTTCTGGGCTTCCTTATGACTAACTTGAATCTCAAATTTGTGAGTGCCCTGGTTAACTTTTTATTTCTCTTTTTCAATTTTTCAATGGCCTTGTGTAACTTTTGCATTTGTAAAGACAGAGTTGAATTCATATCAGTTTTTAGTTTAACTTGCACTCTCATAATTTCATTCTCATTCTTGATATTTCTGTTGAGTATTTCTAACTCATATTTATCCCTCTTTAGGATATCAACTGCAGATTTTGGTGGACTAGGAGTTCTGTCTCTTCCTTCTGAAGCTCTTTTCTCTAATTTTTCAACATAGTTGTAAATTTCTTGTTGTGTTGGGTCTATTTCAGGAGCTCCTTCATCAAAATCCTCCTCAGTAGGTGTTTCTTCATCTTCTATGTTTATGACTCCAGTTTGTTTAACCTTTGTTTTCTTTAGTATCCCTCTAAGTCTATGGCTCCTTCTTGGTTGAGATGGCCCTTCTCCTTTCTCTCTGGAAAATTTTCTTATTATCCTCTCTTTCTTAAGCTGCTTCTTAATCTGAGTCAATTTTTCAGAAATCATTTCTTCACTGCCTTCTTGTATTGTTTTACCAGTTTCAGTTTTGGAGGTTTTCCATCTTCTGCTTCTTTTTGTAGGTTTGTCTTCAGGTGGAGGTTCCTTGGGTTCTTCAAAGTGGTTTCTCACTAAGAACTCTTCCCAATTATCTCCCATTTTTCTCAAATGATGTTCAATCAAAATTTTGACTAAACCATGGTGGTATAAGGTTGTTTCTAGAAATTGAATTCTCTTCTGAACACTTGAGGCTATTTTCTTTAAACTATGAAGCAATAAAAAGGGAAAATTGAGTTCTTCTTCTAGGAAATGCATTATCAACCGAATATGATAGACATAGAAAGTACCATATCTTCCTTCACAAGTGATGAATTTTTGCAAGATAAGCAACATGTTCCTCCATTTGTTCTTTAGTGCAGAGCTAGGGATACCATTTTTAAAAATGGTAACATCCATACCTAGTGACTTGAGTATCTGCTTCCATGTTCATTATGAAATTATCTATTCTTGAACCACCTTTCTCCTTGTATGGGAAATTTGGTTTCTTCTACAATGGAAGCTTCTGTAATGGTGAATTTAATATCTCCTATCTCGACCTTAGCTCCATTGAAGGATCTTGCAAATGTTTTGGTCACCTCTTATTGAAACCCACTGAATTTTTCAAAGAATTGCAACCACCCTGCTTGTTGTAACATTTCTCTGACTTGAGGATAACCCTCCAAGTACGTAGTTCCAATCGGTTTTGTCCTCACTATGAGACCCATCACTTCTCTTTCCAACCTTCAAATTGTTGCTCCTCTGTTCACGGTGACAATGGCTGTTACAGGGATGTTTTTACCCCACAGACGTTTCCTCTGTTTTACAGACTAAAATGGTTAAGAGTTGGCTACGGGAAAGAATGATATGGAGTGATTGCGGAATGAATATAATGAGGTGAGGATGATGTATATGAGTTGAAAGATATCACGGAAGAAAAGACCGCGGAGATATTTTGTAACGAATTCAAAATCATCATTAAATGCTTTGGCCTAGTGACGTGACTAATCCAATCACTTCAGCACTTTAACCGTTTAGATTTTTAAATGATGATCGGATATGGAATTTGAAATGGTGGAATAGAAGGAGTTTTATCCAAATTTTTTGCGGGAGGTTTGTTAGGAATGATCAATAAAATTAATTAAAAAACCTTTTTGAATTATTCATAACTTAACTATAATAAAATCTTTCATGATATGACATTATAATCAAAACTTTTACCTTTGCCTTTCCTCTGATTTTTTTTTTTTGTTCTTCATATGCTTTTTTCTCTCATGGAAATCATTAATTTTTTAGTCTTCATAACCTTCTTGATTTTGCTTGTTGTCATGGATATGCAAGATCATTTTATTGCAGATCAGGTGATTACTAGGTAGTGCCTTCAGGATCTCTGGCTGCAGAATGTCTGTCTAGCTACAGAATGTCTGACTGGCTGTAGAATGTCTGATTGATTGCAGAATGTACCTGTAGAGAACTTGAAACATGAAATGGAATGGTTTGGAGCATGAGTGAAATGTTGTATGGAATGAGTGAAGATGGATAATGAAATATGATGTAATGGAATATGAATGAAGTAAATAATGGAGTGGAATGGATCACAACTTATGAAATGGAGTGAAGTATGAGAAGTGGCCTGCAATTCATGATATGTATTATTCAATTTCAGAAATACATCAAACTTTAAAAATCTGGAATGGAAATGAGGTGGACCATGGAATGAAATGAATGAAGTGTGTATGAATGAATGAAATGGAGTATGGATGAATGAATGAAATGAAGTATGGATGAATGAAATGAAATGGACCTTTTCTCGTATAAACATGCTAATTAGTGATTAGTTTTCATGTTTATACTTTATTTTTCTTTTCTTTTTTCAGGTAAAATGTCTTCAGAAAATTCAATTAATTTTATGAAGAAGAACGATTCTTCTTCATTAACTTCACGTCACCGTTTTTTCTGGAACTTCTTGAAACCTTCATAACCTTCATAACCTTCTTGATTTTTTTGAGTCTTCATAACCTTCTTGATTTTTCTCTTGTTGTCATGGATATGCGTGATCATTTTATTGCATCGTGTGATTACTAGACAAGCTTCATGGATTCATGGTCGCATAATGTCTGATCAAGCCTAATGTCTCATTGATTGCACACCAGAGAACTTGAAACATGAAATGGAATGGTTTGGAGCATGAGTGGAATGTTGTATGGAATGAGTGAAGATGGGATAATGAAAATATGATGTAATGGAATATGAATGAAGTAAATAATGGAGTGAAATGGATCACAACTTAAAGAAATGGAGTGAAGTATGAGAAGTGGTTCCAATTCATGATATGTATTATTCAATTGTATAAAGACATCAAACTTACTGAATGGAAATGAGGTGGACCATGGAGTGAAATGAATGAAGTGTGTATGAATGAATGAAAATGAAGTATGGATGAATGTGAAATGAAATGGACCATAAGTGAAATGGATCTGCACTTATGATTTTGTAACAACCGCCATGTAAAAACAAATTTGAAAGCTAAAGTGTGTCGTAAAGATTCCCGATTTTCACTTCATTTTTCTCGTATAAACATGCTAATCGTTGATTAGTTTTCATGTTTATACTTTATTTTTCTTTATTTTTCTTTTTTTTCTAATAAAATGTCTTCAGAAAGTTCAATTAAGTTGATGAAGAAGAAGGATTCTTCATTAACTTCACATCATCGTTTTCCCGGGAACTTCTTGACAAATTCTTCTCTTGAAAGTGGCTTTATGATACAAATAATCTATGACCATTCACAAGAAAAGTGGTTCCTTTCTTCATCTATTGTCCTCGAATTTTAGCTGCTCCATTGTCAAAAAATTTCACAATTTCATATGGCCCAAGCCAATGTGTTTGGTATTTACCTTGAAAATCTTTGAACTTTGAATCAAAAAGAGAGCCCACCACATTCTTTGAACTTCTTTTTCTTTTTATGTACTTATCATGCCATCTAGTCGTTTTCTATTGCACTATACTTGTTTTCCCAACTGCATCTTATCCGATCTCATCCAATTCATTAATCTACTCCAATCTATGCTTTTGTGCTCTATAGATCAAGTCCTCACTGAACTCATTTTGAAAGTTTGAATTTAAACTGAGTGGAAACAAACTTGCTTTCCATAAACAAGTTCATAAGGAGTATCACTTGTTGTGGTTCTCCATGTAGTTCTATAGCCCATAAGGCTTCAGTAGAAATTATCTTCCCAATCTCTTCTATGTAAATGAACAAATTTTTATTAGATCCCTTCAATGACCTTATTAGTAGATTCCACTTGACCATTTGCTTGTGGATGATAGGGAGTATATTTTCCGTGTCTCGATTTTTCACTTCATCATTTGTTCCACTAGCCTTGATATGAATTGAGCTCTTTGATTCAGAATAATTTTCTCCTTGGGACACCAAAACGAGTAAAAATATCCTCAAAAGGAAAATTAAATACAGAGATGTCAGTAGCAAAAAGTAATGGCTTGGCCTTTTACCCATTGGTAACATAATCAAAGGTAAAACTAATATATATTTCTTTTTGTCGCGATGGAGGACTAATAGGTCCTACAAAATCCAAAGCCCATTTTTTCAAAAAGTTCAATATGTACCGAGGCTGCAATGGCATCTCACCCGAAGGAGAAGGTTTCCTACTCCTTTATAAATCGGCTACACCTTTTGACATACTTTTTAGCATATTTAAAAAAGGGGATGGCCAATAATATCCTAAATGAAGGACTTTATAATGGTCTTCCTTATCAAAAAAGGTTCCAGCTACAAGGTTCATCACACATGATTTGAGAATCTCGTGCATCTCATATTCCCGAACACATCTCCTAATGATAAAATATGGACCGTTTTGTACAACCCATTAGCAACCCATCAATATTTTGCACTCATTACAATGATTTTTCTTTATCTCTGTATCTGGCTTATTGAAGGAAATTTTCTTGAAACTAAATAATTAGCAATGTCAAGAGCAAGGAGTTTTGGGTAGAAATTGCAAAAAGATATTCATCAGAAATTGATCTTCAACTGAGTGTCAACTTTGATGTTTTGGAGTCTAGATAGAAATCGCCATCAGAGTTTGCTGCATTCCGGTCTATCTAGAATAGTAATGTTGAATTATTGTAAAAGCAATAACCACCTTATGACTCGCCATTAGTAATTGATTTGTTCATTAGAATATTCAATTGCAAAGTTGATCTCAGGTGAACAAAAGTTTCATAGCCTCATATATAGTGTCCGAATTCTGTTTATGGCATGAACAATGTCCAAAAACTCCTTTTTCAAGCATAAAGATAGTTTAACTCTCGAAGGAGTCAAATTTTTAATGTAGATATAGATGGCATAAGGAATCGTATTTCGTCCAATATTGGGTTCTCAGAGATGATCCAGGCACCATAGAAACATGAAAAGGTAGCTTCAGCTTAGGTCCCCTTAAAATAGGTGCTTCAATTTTTTGTTTTCAAGGTCTCAAAGGCTAATCGCGCCTCTAACTCCATTTGAATTCATAGTCTTTGGTAAGTAATTTGAAGAGTGGAGATGCTATCTTGGTGAATTTTTCTATAAATCTTCGATAATATCCTCAGAATCCAAAACCCTAACATCTTTTTCGACAACTTGAAATAGATAAGTTAGAGATAACTTCATATTTTGACTCATCAACTCTATTCCCATCCTCTCGAAATGTGATGTCCTAAAACAATTCCTTCAAGAACACCATAAAACACTTCTCATGAATAAGTGAAAGATTTGCTTCTTTTTACATATTTTTAAAACTTTTTTTCCAAGTTTGCTAAGGCTTCTTCAAATGTGTTTCCATAACCGTGAAATCATCCATATACCTCTACACAATCATGTATTAGATCCGAAAAAATCCTAGTATCGCCTCTTTGAAATGTTGTGGTGTGCATCAGATAATCCAAAATGGTAATACTTGGTAAGCATAGGTACCCTGGCTGACATGAAAATGTGGTTTTGTCTTGATCCTCGTGTGCTACTTGAATTTTATTATAATCCACTAAACCCATCTAGAAATGAGAAGTAATTTTTTCCGTTCTAAGGTATCTACCATCTGATCTATGAAAGGTAGGGGAAAAAATGATCTTTAAGAGTAGCTTTGTTTAATTATTGGTATTCAATACATACCCTCCATTTACCATTTTTCTTTGGCACAATTAATAATGGGGAAACCCACTAACTATCCGAAATAGGATAGATAAAGTTGACATTCAAGAATTTCTCAGAATTCTTCTTTAACAATCTCTCCCTAAGATTTGGACTACATCCGTCTTTGAGGTTGTGTGATTGGTTTACAATTTTCCTCTTATAGATGTGATGAGTGCAAGTCTTGGGGCTATCCCTTTCATACGTTGTACTCCCATGCATATGCAGAAGAATGTCTCCTGTAAGATCTTGACTAGCTCTTCTTGTTGAGATTTTTCTAGGTTCTTGTTTATGTTTAAAGTTTTGCCTAGAACATCTCTCTTGTAGAGCTACGAAATTTATCCATGGGAATGAAGAGACATCCGTATTCATGATAAAAACTCAATTTTGGATTCGTCTTGAAATTGTTCATGTTTGTATTCCGTAGATGATTCAAAGTTTTCTAAAGTATTCGACTTGACTATCTTCACTAATTTCCAACTAGAAGAGAGGTTGACAGCCTCCTCTCATCCCCTATCCATCGTAGTATCATATAAATCCGTAATTGTCCCTTACTGAGGATACAAAGAGGAATTTCTTAGTTGAACTTCCATCGTAGAGATGTACATATCAATCGGATCTACAACTAATGAAAGCATCACCAGAAGCAATCAAGGTCTTCCTAATATAATAGGATTCGCTCCTAGATTATTCTTAGAGTTAGGATCATGAAATCCACAGTACTCCTGCAATCTAGGGGCATCTGAATGTCTTCTATTACCCCATCAGTTTGATCACATATCTATCCTGCCACTGTAATGTGGTTGTAAAATGAAGATAAGGAATTTTTAGTTTATGCATGATTTGTCTACTCATGATATTGATTGTCAGCTTCCTAAACTAATATGTTTTTGATCTCAATTCCATTGATGTGAATTTTAACAAATGGATTTCCCGGGTCTAGATACTTGGAATAGAAATCTACCTACCATAATGTCTGCTATTTTTCCCGCCAGCTTGAATTTTCTTTGTCTCTCTTATTCTTTTTTCTTATTTTCTTCATGCTCAAATCCTTTATTATCTTTGCTAAAAATTGGAATTTCCTTGATAGCTTGTAATAATGGAATCTTAATGCAAACATTTTCACTCATCTAGGAAATCATAATTAGGCACCATATCCTTGTTTTTTCACACCCCTTATCAATTTGTAATCTTTCTCGAAAGGAGGAAGTGGATGTTGATGGATGCTCTGAACAGAGTTGAAATGATTGGTTATTTTTGTTTTGATTTTTCAATTCTTGGGTCCCGAAAGATGTGTCTTCTTCACGACTTTTATTTTCCCGTAGGAGAATCTTTGGTAGAGTTGTCTTGTTCTCGTATGATCATAGAAGGTTTCCTCTTTGGTATTCTTCCACACCTAAGTTGAACATCACTAAGGTCTAGAGGAGTGATTAAATAAATTGGAACCGTTGTCCTTCTATCATGTATGTATTCTCGAGGATTTTTATTGTTGGGGTTTTCATGTATGGGCTTCGAGTTGTGCAACCGATTTGATTGAGGAAATGGTAATGGAAGTGGTTGATTTTGATGTTGTGGGTTCCGAGGATTCGTTGAGGATTTTGTTGAGGACTTTGAGGAGAAAATGTGGGTATGGTGGATAGGATGGTGGATAATTTATAGTAATCGAGAGGGTATCTTCCATAGGGATTTTGTGCTCCTTGTGCCCATGCTTGAGATTAATTTTGAAATTGGGGCCAAGGTTGCTGCCAAGAATTCCAATTTGGTGGAGGTTGGTTATACATTTGATCATGGAATCCTTGTTTCGAGGTCCTCGCTAAGGCTCTTCTAGAGACAAAATTGGAGAGATTATGTGGAATTTGTAGGAGTTTCCTCTTGAAAGACACTAAGACTAGGAAGTGAAGGAAAACTCTGGTCTCATGTTTTTTCGAACAAATTACTCAAGTCTCTACAACCTTTGTATCCAAAGGACATTCTTCAAGGCATGCTTCCTTTCTACATTTGGGACAAAAGATTGCTAAGGCATCCGATTCAGCCTTTTTGCTTGTTTTTATAACTTAAGGGTGTCTATTTGTTCACTAAGACTCCCTAAGATGTAAAATTTGAATTCATCAAGCATATGCCCTATTCCTCGCCTACTTACCGGCCCCGGTGTATGCACTTACTTACCCTTGCAAGAGCAGGGTCTCTTTGGACCGCTGATAGCTTGATACCTCTGAAAGGTTGATACATAACTCGTATATTTTGTGTAATGTGAGTTGAGATATATCCCCTTTTCCATCATGTTAAGGATATCCAACCATTCATCCATAATTTCTTCAAGAAGAGAGCTTTTAAGGTGTCTTGGTCTAAGTTCTCCATTTTTTCTTTTTTGATGTTGTAATGAAATCTCTCCAACAAATCTTCGAGGTTTTCATACTTTATAACAACTTAAACACTTCCTCCTTCTCGATTGATTGGCATACAATAATCCAAATAACTCTCTAGAAATGCTTGTTTCTTATTTCCCCATGTCCTACTAGAACCGTTGATCAAAATCATAAACCACTTCAATGCTTCTCCTTTCCATGTCAAGGAAATAGTTTAAGTTTTTTGAGCATCTCTGTAAGTAGTCATAAGTTCTACATAGGACTTCAAATTCAAATAGGAAGGTTTCAGATCTTCGGGCTTTAAGTCCATAGCACTTTGGGAGGACAGAGGGTGAAATTTTTTTTCATAGTTATATTGGTTTCTTCATCTACTATAGGAAACCCAAAAGAGCTTCCCATTTTCTCTTCTGACCTCATCCTCTACCTCCTCCTCCCCCTTCTTCTTCCATAATTGATTCTTCGTGGAAGTGGAAAAGTTTGTATCTCTAGCAGGGGTCCTTGAATCTTCTTCTAAGACAAAGCGTTCGGTGGATGAAGTGGAAGGTCTTTCTAATGGAATATCTGATCTTAAGTCTTCCGGGAAGTCTAGGATCGCAAGAAAGGATGGAATGTGGTCCGAGTTGGAGGTGTAATCGGTTTCGGGTCTGTGTGAAAACAAGTGGTGTTCTAGGAATCAAACTTCTACTTCTTATGAATCTACTCCTTGGAGTCTCTCTCTCTACGCATATCATTGTTTTTGGAAGTTAAGAAACAAGGCTACCTAGTTACACTCACTTCGCAACGGCGCCTAAAATGTTTGTGCTCAACTCAGTGTTCCTAAATTGAGTTCACACCGTTTCAACCAGGGCTGGTAAACCGTCATGTGTGGCATGCACTATATGTGCCTAGGTGTTTATTTCTCACTACGTTGTGTTTAGTGTTTTATAATGTTTTTGGTTTTATGGTTTTATGTTTGAAAAGGGAAAGAACTAAGTAAGCAGTGAAAAGAATTGGTTTAAAACAACAAAGCCTAAACTATGGATGGAAAACAACAAATGAAAGTTTGATAGTGACTTTACCGTAAGAAAATGAATCACAACATGAGCTTGAACTTATCCAATTCATTCATTAAAGGTGTGTTGGAAGAGCTTGAGAAATGGACAAGTTATGTAAATGAAGTTCTCCTAAATAAACAATCAACTCACAATATTACAAAATGATTATTTGTAACATAGTAAGGTTTCTATTCTAGAGCTAACCTATGATATCAATTTACCCTATTCGCAACTTGACTTATCACTTTCTAGGCCTTATTCATAAGTTTTGAGATTTTCTAAAGTAATGCTTGGTAAAAAGGCTATAGGTGAATTTGTAAAATATTTGGCAGCACGATCAAAGCCTTAAACCGATATTATCGACCCCTGCTCATGTGATGATGTATCAATATAAATTCGTAACAAAATTAAGTTGTAAATAATGAAGGCCGAGAGACTAATTTTGACAACTAGCACTACTTGAAACACAATGGATAACACTAGGCTAGAAAGTGGTCTATCAATTTTAAAAATGCAAAGTGACTACTCTTAAACTAGAATGCCATTAATCTTTCTTTGAAACAAAATGAACTGAGACTAAACTAGAGTGCTTCTAATCTACTTGAAGTACAAGCAAACGTAGTTAAACTAAAATGTACATTATCAAACCTGAAATGTAGTGACAGTCAACTAAATGCAACTTAACCTCCGGAGGCTATGACTAAATTAACATGAAACTAGTCTATGGAATTCTACAAACAACTGCTCAATAGGAATGATATTTTGGAAGAGTTTGTAAAACAAGTCCTGGTTGTATTATTCAATGCAATCAACACAAACATAAGATTGAAAGAAAAGGGGCACAACTAGAATCAGACACCACACCAAGCTATTCATTGTTGATGATGTTTTGGAAGAGTTTGTAAGAGTAAGACCTACTGTGACACTTAGTGTAAACAAGCATAAATCATAAAATTTGAAAGGAAATGCAACTAAACCTCGCACACACAAACATGCCTTATTCATCATGATGATATTTTGGAAGAGTTTATAAGAGTAAGTCTAGTTGTGATAATTAATGTAAACAACCATGAACATAAACTTCGTAAACTTGCCTACTAGAAATGAAAAACGAGACTAAAATAATTATCTAAACCGTATAAACAAGGCTGCCGTAGTGTTAGCCACCGATAATATTTTTTATACCAAAAGGTGGCTAAAAAATTTTGGGGGCCTCCAAGGAACAAGTTTTTATCAATAAAGTTGTTGGCTCTTGAAGTCTCTATAAGGCCCCCAAATTTTTCTCTTTTGTCCATATCCCATACTACTGCTTCCTCTTTTCAAAACTTCCATATCCTGGGAAAATCCAAGTCAAAAAAATCGTCGCATCGTCTCTTTTTTCCCTCCCTTTTCTTACAAGCTAACCCCATTTTCCATTTTCCTTTTCTCCTTGAAAACTCCTCAACTTCATGATTCCTCCTTTTCCTTCATTTAAATTCATTTCCTAAAGGTCTAAGATCACTCGCCTTGCCGAAACCCTCACATTTCTCTTTAAAAACCATAGAAAACACACATTTTCTATGCGCCGATCAAGCCCCTACCGCCTTTTTCTTCCATGTGACCTACGCTCAGACCGAAGCGCTTGCACTCGCAGGGCTTTACTCTATCCAAGGGTCAGCCTGGTGCCCCAGAAGGACTCTCAGATGGGTGAAGTCTTAATCGAACGAACGCTATCCACTACGGGGTTGCTCCAAAAGTCTCGTAGATCCCTAGACCTTGGTCCCTCGTAGCTCATCTCCGCCGTCCGATAAAAACCAGCCGACGGAGCGGAACCGTTCCATGGTAGCCCCCGTTGGCTAAGCCCTTTACCCTTTTCATCCATAAGCCCGAGTGCTAGAACCACGTCGCGAAACCAAAGGGCGATTATCATTTCATTTTAAGTTTTCCGCCCAAATCATTACTTTTTACAAAACATCAAAATCGGGGTTTTATAATGTTTTGATTTATCCACATGTGCAAATTAGTTTTTAACTATGCCCGCCTGATCTCGTTCGCAGACGGAGTGGAGCGAGCGCTCTCCGTGGACCCCCATTTCCCCGCGCTGATTTCTAAATACCGCCCATTTCATTCCGCACCGCCTTCAGAAAAAGCCGGTTTTCTCCCGTCGGCTGCTGATTCCATATCGGGCCGACACGTGTCCTCGACATCGTTTCAAAATCGCCGCGCGACCGAAACATTTCGCTCATTAAATCTCATGTCAGGGATGCCTAACCGGAATTCACTTCCGACGTTCGATCTAACCTCTCCCATCCGACGGTTATCAATCCCCCGATCCGCTCAACCGTTAACTAACTCCGCCGCGTTAGCCAGCTCGGCTAATGTAAAAATCGAGTCACCGTCGATCTCCGCAGACGACGACTACATTTAAACTCTGATTCCGTTGCCCACAAACTATTCATGCCGTCGACTTCTCTCAATCATTTTCTCAACCGTCGATCATAGTGCGATCGACGACCCAATCACCCTTTCCTCCGTTACACCCGATGCGCATTTGCCCATATAAACGTGGATTTCATAATTTTGTTTGTATTTTTGCGCTTTAAGGTTATTTTTCATTACAATCAAGAAGATTCGAAGGACGAGGGTGATGACTCTGCTCTTTCGATTTGTCAAAGGAAATCAACCACAGATGTTAAATCACGTATCCATTAAGGTTTCATGAGCCGATGATACAACATGCCCCGTTGAACCTCGAAAGCATCGAACAAACCTTTAAAAAGAGTATCGCCGCGTAAATGGACCAAAGTAGTAAATGATCGGATGTGATGAGTGGGGATTACAATAAGACGGTTATCAAAAGCCTAATCCCCACTCAAAGCACCTTTAAACAGAAAACCTAAGTATTTCATCGCACAAATTCCTCCACCACAATATTCGAGGAAAATCGATTCTCAACAATACAATGCCACCTATTGCCTCAAAAACTCAATCAAGGGCCAAATTTATGGAGCAGATCCGATATTCCGCCTTGAAGTGCCTCGAAGAAGTTACTTCGCCATGGAATTTAATGACGATATCCGCGCAGTAACCCTAATTGTACACGGAGTCTCAAAAAGGGTCAAACGAAGCTCTCATCGAGCTAAAATCATGAGTATAACCGCTTAATGCAAGGAACACCTCGTACGCTTTCGTTGAGCCCTCAAAGGAAAAGAATACATTAATGCCTATATTAATTGGATTTTGAGATCTTTATCGTATTCCCCACCTCCTCATTCTTCTATAAATACTTCGCAGAAGATGAGTGAGAGGGTTGGTTGGTTGTTAATGTAAATTGTTGAAGCATTGTAATGTAATTGAGCCGAAAAACTTCGTTGTAAATAGTGGTTTCATCGTTTCTGGAGCTCGCTTGTAGTGTATAAGTTAGGTTGTGCAAGAAAGGTGAATTAAAACATTGAACTCCTCGAAGATTGTAACCGGTTTACATCAATACAAGTCAAGCTTATGGATCCCGTCTATGTTGAAGGTGATGTTATTCTTCTTGTAACTCTGTTATTTTATTTCTGCCATTATTATGTTCCATTTTCTGCTGTAAATACCGCTTAAACAAGGTTAGAATCTACTCGTATATCAAGAATCTTCTCTCGCCGAGAAACCTTTATTTAAATGTTTTCTTTCAACTCGCTTTCTTTGTTTGGAAATGATTCAATTCGCCCTACATAGGAATGCCGGCGTTCCCTCGTCTTATTGTCTAGTCGGATATTATTTTTGGAATGTTACTTTCGCATATGTTGTGTGTGAAGATGAACCGAAAGGAAGATATGGTTAGCCTTGGTCCCGCACTTGTCCGCACAACCTGGCTCCTCGATTGTTTCCCTTAGAATGTGTTAAAAGCTTACTATTTTGAAGTACTTATCGATCTTAGGCCATTCTCTGTGTTATCTATGTGATTGTCCCGGAAGTGTCCAAGTAAAGAAGATCTAGGAGAGGATTTGCAGGAGTCTGACCCGCTACCTTCTACCTCCAAAGGTTGCCTTCAATTTTCCTTTTGTTTTTTATGTGTTTTCTATTGGGAAGTGTATCGTAAAGGTCGGCTAGTTTCAAAGTACTTCCTACCGTATCCTAGTTTTCTTTCATGTCTTTCTTAAGTGCCTGTGAAAGGTCAGATAGTTTCCAAAGTACTTACCAGATCCTAGGCCGCTTTTGTTTCGCATCTCGTTTATTTTCCTTATTATTGTATCACTCCATTCCATAAATCAAACCTTAAAGAGATCCTTAGGCATAGATGATTGCCCCATAGATCACTCTTGAACCCGATTTACTTCAATTAAATCCTCTTATGACTCCATAGCCCAATGGACCGAAACCCGCCATCATCTTTCTTCTCTTAGCTAAAGCTTTCTACTGCTTGCAACTTCTCACTTTTTGAACTTATTTGCATATAGATATTTCCGCCTCGTACAACAATTATGTTCAACCATCCAAACACAAAAACAAACCCTTGAACTTCATAACTAGTCAATATCATTACCTTAAGATTTCAAAGACAAATCCATCTTTGTGCACATTGGAGAGATCCTCTCCCGATTCGCAGAGGTTACATCCTAGAATCCCAAAGTTGGTTGAAATGATGTTAACTCGGTGATCTGGATTTCTCACAATCTTTCTTATTACAGAGACCTTAACATTTTCCGGCTAATCAACAAAGAATTGAGTGTTTGCATAATACTTTAGAGACTCTGTAAAACCCTTGATTCAAGAAAAATTTGTGAGTAAAAAGGCCTTTTTCAAGCACTACCATGCAATCATGATGAAACTTGTTTGAATTAGTGACAAGCTAGGTGAACCGTAGGATTCTTATAAGCTTTTTATCTAACCTTGAAAAATCAACTGCTTAGCCATAAGAGTAGACTGCCTTGTCTCATAACCATAGCTAAGTTTTGAAGCAAATTTAGGACGTCTCGCAAACCACAAATAAAAACAATTCCGTAAAATACCAAAAAGAATTTCGATTGGTAGTAAAACACTTGCTCTTACATTTCACTTACCATTGGATGTGTTTTAATTCATACTCTTAGACATAGTCCTGAAAGGGCCAAGTAGCCTCCGGATCTCATCCTCTTAGAGGTGACATATCCGGTGAATGCCCTCCCAAGAAATCTTCCGGTTAGAAACCGTTGTGTTTCGGGATACCGTTGAAAAGGATGTTTCACAAGCACTGCAGGGACAATGCATTCCCTTTTGAAAACACTCAACTTTCCACCCGGCGACCTGCACAATCCCGAACAGACCTTGAGACTCCACCGGGAAGAACCCTTATCATTATAATACCCTTAAAACTCGGTAGAGGGATGAGGATTAAAATTGTGAAAACAACCGCTCGATCTTTCAAAGACCGTCATACTCCGGTTGAGTCTTTCTTATTTATTTGGGTCTAAAAACATAGCATAGTGGCTCCTAGAAAGATTCACACTAGGAGCCTATCCGACCTTCGCGATCCACCTTAGATAGTTGATAACTCAGAAAGAATCCTTAGGAAGTCTCCCTAAGATAGAATCTTCAACTCGTTTTCGTGATCATCCCAAGAGCTAATTCCGTCCGAAAATATTTCAGTTTTGCAACAATCACAGTCAAGCCTACAAATCCATTTAGAACTAGGTCCCTTTATGATTTAGATCGCTTAGATTCCGAGTTCGCATTCATCTCCCGAAACAAGCGAACATCTTGGTAGGGAAGCTACACACCTCTTGATTTACATTTTATTCTTAACTTAGGTGTCTCTCATCCAAGATCACCGCAATCTACTCCCTATCATCCACTGTTCATCCTTCATCCACCGCTCAAAACACTTCATTTCAACCCACCCCACCTCTTGTCAATCCACTCCACCACCTATCATGGCAACATGGTATGCTCCCTTAGTCCTTCCCGTACCATTAGTCAATATTCCACAGACTATCACTCAAAATTCCGTTATATGATGCTAGCACACACAACAAAGATTACAACATGTGGACAAGATGTACAGACTACTGATAAAATGAAATTGATGATGATTCACAAACTCGTATTGTTTTCCGCAGTTCGGGGGGAGAAGTAAGAAAATGGTTCAAAGGTTTAGCTCCCCATATATTAATGATCTCCAAGGTTTCATCAAACATTATTAAACAAATGGGAAGTGAGGAAGAATCCTTCCAAGTCCTTGCCGACTATAAAAATCTCCATAGGAACCTGTGAGAAAGTACAGGGTTGATAAAATGATTTAACAAAGGTGTATAATGCGCTTCTGCGTAATTAAAACCTCCACAAGGTTCATCTTTAAACAATTTTCCCCGAAGGTTTGATGTCGATATGATCTATTCATTAAGAGAAAGAGATTTTGGCAACTCAAGAGATAAAGAGGTGTGCTCTTTTCTCCTGTGAAGTTAACCCTTCATGGAGAAGAGGGCAGGAATGAAAGCTTAAAAGAGAGTATCAGAGAGGAGTCATCATCTTCTATGCCAAACTCAAAGATGCAAGAGAATGAGGAAGAAATGATGAAGAAAATGAGCACTCTTGAGAGAGCACAAGCAAGTCAACATCAAACTATCAAATAGAAACCACAATCAGAATCGAATATGAGAAGGAACCAACCCCAAATAGACCTAGGAAGATGATCACCGCATCGCCCCTCCCTTTCATCAAACCAGGAAAGAGGTTGGAGGAAACAGATGAAATAACAGAGGATAACAATGATATGAACCTATTTTGGGGTAGATGATACATTCCCGATATTCTATTATGATAGGAAACAAGGTCTTTACACAATTTATGATGACAAAAGAGATGATGAATAGAAATTATTATCAAAGCATGGAAAGGCGGCCATGTAGGCTCTCTTTCAAGGAATATTAATCAAGTAAATCAATCCAACAAAACCCCAATAACAAAACCTCGAAAAATCTTCTCAAAGCAAAGATCGCAACCAAGCCTAAGACAATTTTAAAATAAAAGTCAAAACAGATCTCAGAAGAAAA
Source organism: Pinus albicaulis (assembly GCA_034641835.2). Classification (NCBI taxonomy): domain Eukaryota; kingdom Viridiplantae; phylum Streptophyta; class Pinopsida; order Pinales; family Pinaceae; genus Pinus; species Pinus albicaulis. The sequence goes on along the minus strand of JAXQQM020074247.1, from coordinate 154,121 downwards.
GAGAAGGCCGGAAGTGATGAGAGAATTTTCTGATTTTAAGCTTTCATTTGTTTTTGGTTTTTTCATAAATAATAATCTATGTGCAACTTTGTCTTTATGCTATAGATCACAACAAGTCAAAAAACTTAACCTTGACTTAGCTTGTTCAATTTCTGCTTTAGAATTTAGATAATGAAAGTCTGCGATGTATTTTTAATCCTACCGATATGATTAGGTAGAGAGGGATCCTCAGTTTAATTTATATAATCTGTCTGTGGAGAAATAAGGAGTAGAATTAGATTAGTTTTTATGCCTTCAAAAGAATAAAATGTTAGAAAATAGTTTTCCAATCCAAGTGCACTCTCGATGAAGAAAAATGTTAGATCAATAGGATTGGGTAGGTAGAAAGTTATATTGATGAAGTCCATTTATCTTTCATGACTGAATTCTATTTCTTAGAAGCAAAGTAAAAACTATCCAAAGAAAGAAAGCAATCCAAAGGATCGTGCACGAGTCAAGATCCTGCACGAATCAAGTCTCGAATTTGATGCCTTCAGAAGGCACCATCCGCATGTGGAGCCACCTAGTCACCCATAATATTTTTTTATACTAAGTAGGCTACAAAATTTTTGGGAGCCTAAGGAACAAAGCTTATCAATAAAAGTTGTTGGCTCTTGAAGTCTCTATAAGGCCCTCAAACTTTTCCCCTCTCTGTCCATATCCCATATTGTTGCTTTCAAACTCTCTCAACCGCAAAATCCAAGTCAAAAAATCACAGCATTTCTTTTCCTCCCTTCTTACAAGCTAACCCTATTTTCCATTTTCATTTTTCCTTGAAAACTCCTCAACTTCCATGTATTCCTCCTTTTCCTTCATTTAAATTCATTTCTAAAGGTCTAAGACTCACTTTTGGCCTTGCCTAACCCTCATTTCCTTAAAAACCATAGAAAATGCACATTTTCTATTCTTACGGACTTAAGCCCCTCAAAGTTAAGCCCCTACCGCCTTTTTCTCTCCATGTGACCCGACGCCGGTGGACCGAAGCATTTCAATCGCGAGGCTTTACTCCCATTCGAAGGGTCAAACATTGGTGCCCCGTAGTTGACTCCTGGATGGGTGAAGTCTAATTCAATCTGCTTACCATTCACTACAAGTTGCTCCCAAAAGTCTCGTGTCTCGTACACCTTGCCCCTAGCTCATCTTCCGCCGTCCGATCAAAAACCACGATGGAGTGGAACCGTTTCCCCCGTGGTAGCTCCCGCGGGCTAAGTCTTTCACCCTTGATCCATAAGCCCGAGCACTAGAACCGCGCGAAACCAAAGGGCGCTTATCATTTCATTTTTAAGTTTTCCGCCCAAAACATTAAAAAAAAAAAACTCTTACAGTCCCAAATTCGGGTTTTATAATGTTTTGATTTATCCACATGTGTAAATTAGTTTTTAACTACACCCATCGATTCGTTTCTCCGCATATTTGACAGAGCTGAGCACTCTCCCTGACCCCCCCATTTCCGCGCTAATTTTCAAATACCGCTCAAGCTCTTATTCCGCACTGCCTTTTCGTGCAAAGCGGTTTTCTCTCCCGTCGCCGCGATTCCATATGTCGGGTCGCACGTGTCCTCGACACTCAAGCTTCAAAACACGCCGCGACCAAACATTTCGCGAATTAAACTGCATCGTGATGCCTAGCGAATCTACTTCACCGTCTGATCTAACTCCCTCCCATCCGACGGTTGTCAATCCCCCCGATTTGCTCGCCGATCGTTAACTAACCCGCTCGCCGCTTAGCCAGGCCCTGACGGCTGCACCAACTCGCTGTTGATCTCGCAGACGATCGCCACATTTAAACTCTCGATTCCGCTTGCCTAGTCAAACTATTCATGCCGCCGGACTCTCTCAATCACCCCCGACCGTCGATCGCGCGCGCACGTGCGACTACCGCCCCTTTCCTCCGCGCACACCCTCTCGATGTAGATTTTCCCATATAAACGTAGGATTTCATAATTTTGTTTGTATTTTATGGTGTTTGGTTCTTTTCGCCAAATCGAAGAAGATTCGAAGGACAGGGTGACGACTCTTGTTCTTTCGATTTGTCAAAGGAAATCAACCACAGATGTTAAATCACGATCCATTAAGGTTTCATGAGCCGATACAAAGATGGCCTCTGCGAACTTTGGAAAGCATCGAATGAAACCTGCAGAAAAGAGTATCAAGCCGTAAATGGACCAGAGCAAGAATAAACGAGAGATGAGGGGATTACTACAGATGGCACAAAAAGCCTAATCCCTGACTCAAAGCATGCTTAAATAGAAAACCTAAAAGTGTTTTATTAGACAATGCCTCCACCGCCATATCTCGAGGAAAATTGGATTCCTCGCCTACCACAATGCCACCTATTGCCCTCAAACACTCAATCGTGGGCCGAATTTATGGAGCAAAGATCCGATATCTGTCTTGAAAAGGCACCAAGAAGTTACTCGCCATAAATTTAATGACATATATCCACAAGAGTAACCCTAATTGTACACGCGAGCTCAAAAGGGTCAAACGAAGCTCCCATCGAGCTAAAATCATGAGTATAACCGCTAATGCAAGGGGACACCCAGAGCACTTTCTTCGTTGAGCTCTAAAGGCTGGCAGACATTAATGCCTATATTAATTGATTTTGGAGATTTTTATCAAATCTCACCTCCTCATTCTTCTATAACACGTAGAAGATGAGTGAGGGGTTGGTTGGTTGTTAATGTAATTATTGCCACAAATGTAATTGAGCTAAAAATTAAGAAATAGTGGTTTCATTGGTTCTTGAGCTCTGCTTGTAGCATATAAGTTAGATTGTGCAAGAAAGGTGAATTAAAACATTGAACTATGAAGATTGTAACCGGTTTGGAGCATCAATACAAACTATTTTATCGATCCCGGTCTATGTTGACTATGATGTTATTCTTCTGTAACTTGTTATTTTATTTCGTTTTCATTATGTTCCATTTTCTCAAAGAAAGAACGCTTAAACAGGTTAGAATTCATCAGATATCGGTAACCTTCGCTTTCGAGAAACCTTTATTTAAATGTTTTATTTCAACCTGCTTTGTTTGGAAATGATTCAATCTGGCCTAAGCATATAGCTGTTAGTTTCGTCATATATTTGTCTTACTGGATATTGTTTTTGAATGTTACTTTTTGCATATGTTGTGTGAAGATGAACTGAAAGGAAGATATGGTCACTCGGTCCTGTAATTGTCTGTATAATTGTCTGATTGTTTCCCTTAGAATGTGTTAAAAGTGGACTATTTTAGCAATTTATCATATCTTAGGCCATTCGTGTTATCTATGTGATTGTCCTGGAACTGGCTCCATGCAAAGAAGAGCTAGAGAGGATTTGTGGTGGAGTCTTGTCATTAGCTTCTACTCCTGTAAGGTTGCCTTCAAGTTTCCTTTTGTTTTTTATGTGTTTTCTATTGGAAGTGTATCAAAGGTCATTAGTTTCAAAGTACTTACCAGATCCTAGTTTTCTTTCATTTCTTTCTGCGGCTCGGTAAAAGGTCGGATAGTTTCATAGTAATTTTACCAAGATCCTTAGGACGCTTTAATTCAGATCCTGCTTATTTTCCCCTTCTTATCAGACATCACCCATTCCATAAATCAAACCTTAAAGAGATCCTTAGGTATAATATCAGTTCCCATGTAATTCACTCTTTTTGAACCTGATTTGCTTCAATTAAATCCTCTTATGACTCCATAGCCCAATGGATCGAAACCTCGCCATCATCTTTCATCTTAGCTAAAGCTTACCTCTCTTGTTGCTTGCAACTTCTCAATTTTGAACCTATTTGCATAGATCTTTCCGCCTCGTAAAAACAATTATGTTCAACCATCCAAACACAAACCAAACCTGAACTTCATAACTAGCCTAATATCATTACCTTAAGCTTTCAAAGAAAAATCCATTCGTGCACATTGAGAGATCCCTCCTGGATTCAGAGGCTAGATCCTAGAATCCCAAAGTTGGTTGTTTGATAGAATTTCTGGTGGATCGACTTCTTGCCAATCTTGCTTATTAAGGTAGACCCAACAGCAGGCTCCTCTACCACCATAGTAGCATGAAATCTATCAATATTGACTCAACTCTTCTGCATAAAGGATGCCTCTTTCTCTAATAAAGAAATTTCTTCCATTTAAAATAGAGTGTTTTTTACCCTCCAAATTCAGCAATCAATCGCAAAATCTAACCTTGTCCCCGCTCCCGAGCCATATTTGTAACAAAATTACATAACCTGCCTTGGAGATAACCTAGAGATAATTGTCTTTCCAAAATAAAATAGAAACTAGACTCTGATGGTGGTCATGTAATATAATTAAGGACATCTTGATCGGTCTCTTGTCCTATTAGAGTCTCTCTCCTAGTTTGAGTTCCCACGCATATAACTCATTGTATAGATCTACAGTTTCAAAACTTGTGAGGGGAAAAAAATGATGAGGGAATGATGTGGAATACTTCACCATATGTTTTTTCCTCCTCCGAGATGAAACCTAGAACCCGCGTGAGACATGAAGAGTCAAATGTTAGAACTGGCCAAACTAGCTGTTGCACGTCTACATTCCTAGCTAGATCTAGTTCAAAAGTACTATAAATGATAAAACTAAGTAAAAACATAGCAAGTAATGATATATATTCTTAAAATAATTTAACCAATTCTAAATAATCATTTGAGCTCCTGTGATTAATAATGGACAAAGGAAATGGAGGGAATGTGGTGAAGTTGTTAAACACACTGGCCTCCAACACACTCCCCACCGTAGATTCTCTGCATGTCCTCATGTAACTATTCCATGAACTCGAGACCTCCGTAAGGACATCCAACCCTCTTTCTTTCTACTTTTGCTCAGCATTCAAAGGCCTTCCTGGCTTCCTTATGACTAACTTGAATCTCAAATTTGTGAGTGCCTCCAAGAACATTTTTATTTTCTTTTCAATTTTTCACTAGCCTTGTGTAACTTTTGCATATGTAAAGACAAAGTTGAATTCATATCGCTTCGCTTAACTTGCTCTCTCAAAATTTATTTCATTCTTATATGTTTGTTGAGTATTTCTAACCTTGTTATATTTATCCCTCCTTAGATATCAACTGCATATTTTGGTGGACTAGGAGTTTTGCCCTTCCTTCTGTGTTTCTTCTTTCTAATGTTTCTGCATTACAGTTGTAAATTTACTGTTGTGCTCGGGTCTATTTCATAAGCTCCTTCATCAAAATCCTCCTAAGTAGGTGTTTTCTTCACTTAAATGTTTATGACTCTATTTGTTTAACCTTTTTTTTCTTAGTATCCTCTAAGTCTCTGTCTTTCTGCTTGAGATGGCTCTTCTCCTTTCTCTCTCGGCAAATTTTCTTATTATCCCCCTCTTTCTTAAGCCGTTTCTTAATTCAGTCAATTTTTCAGAAATCATTTCTTCACTTCTTTCTTGTATTGTTTTACCAAGCTTATTTTTAGGATGTTTTCCATTTTCTCATTTCTTTCGTAGGTTTGTCTTCGTGGGAGGTTTCTTGGGTTCTTCAAAGTGGTTTCCTCAATAAGAACTCTTCCCAATTATCTCCTATTTGCTCAAATGATGTTCAATCAAAATTTTGACTAAACCATGGTGGTATAAGGTCGCTTCTAGAAATTAGTTCCTTTTCTTGACACTTGAGGCCATTTTCTTTAAACTATGAAGCAAGAAAAAGGGCAAATTGAGTTCTTCTTCTAGGAAATGCATTATCAACCTAATATGATAGACATAGAAAGTACCATATCTCCTTCACAAGTGATGAATTTTTTGCAAGATAAGAAACATGTTCCTCCATTTGTTCTTTAGTGCGTAGCTAGGATACCCTTTTTAAAAATGGTAACATCCATACCGTGACTTCAAGATCTCTGCCCATGCTTCTATATGAAATTATCTATTCTTGAACCACCTTTCTCCTTGTCCTGGGCACCGCTGTTTTGTAATGTGAATTGAACATCTCCTATCTCTGACCCTCGGCTCCATTGAAGAATCTTGAAAATGTTTTGGTCACCTCTTTGTGAAACCCACCGAATTTTTAAAGAATTGCAACCACCCCGCTTGTTGTAACATTTATATGATTCTGAGGATAACCTTCATGTCATTTCCAACCGGTTCTGCCCTCACTATGAGACCCATCACTCTCTTTCCAACCTTCAAATTGTTGCCCTCCGTTCACAAAGTGACAATGGCTATTGCTGTGGATGTTTTTACCCCATGCCCGTTTCCTCTATTTGCCAGATCAAATGGTTAAGAGTTGGCATGAAAGAATGATATGGGTGATTGTGGAATGAATATACGAGGTGAGGATGATGTATATGAGTTGAAAGATATCGCGTATGAAAATACCACAAAGATATTTTGTAACGAATTCAAAATCATCATTAAATGTTTAATTTAGTGATTATGACTAATCCAATTACTTCAGCACTTTAACCATTTAGATTTTAAATGATGACTTGAGCAGGAATTTGAAATGAGAATAGAAGGATTTTTATCCAAAGTTTTTGAGGTAAGTTGGGCATGATCAAAAAAATTAATTAAAACAACTTTTTGGATTATTCATAACTTAACTACTGTAATCTTTCATATATGTCATTATAATCATAAATTTTACCTTTTTCTTTCTCCGATTTTTTTTTTGTTCTAAGATATTTGTTCTCTCCCGAAATCATTAATTTTTGAGTCTTCATAACCTTCTGATTTTTCTTGTTGTCGCGGATACGCAGGATCATTTGCTGCAGATCGTGGTGATTACTAGATAGTGCCTTCAGATCTCTCTGCTACAGAGAATGTTCTTCTCGTCGCAATGTCCGAATGGTCGCGAATGTCCGATTGATTGTAGAATGTACCGTAGAGAACTTGAAACATGAAATGGAATGATTTGGAGAATGAGTGGAATGTTGTATGAATGAGTGAAGATGGATAATGAAATATGATGTGATGGAATATGAATGAAGCAAATAATGGAGTGGAATGGCTACAACTTATGAAATGGAGTGAAGAGAGAAGCGGCTCACAATTCAGATATGTATTATTCAATTTAAAAGACATCAAACTTTAAAAATTTGAATGCAAATGTAGGTGGATCACATGGAGTGAAATGAATGAAGTGTGTATGAATGAATGAAATGGAGTATGGATGAATGAATGAAATGGAAGTATGGATGAATGAATGAAATGGACCACAAGTGAAATGGATCTCGCACTTATGATTTTGTAAAAATCGCTTTCACAGAAAAAAATTTGAAAAGCTAAAGTGTCGTAAAGATTCTAATTTCTCACTTCATTTTTCTATAAACATGCTAATCAGTGATTATTTTTCATGTTTACTTTTATTTTTTCTTTTCTTTTTTTTTCTTTTCAATAAAAATGTCTTCAGAAAATTCAATTGCTGATGAAGAAGACGGATTCTTCTTCATTAACTTCATCACTAAGTCAGGGAACTTCTTGGAAAATCTTCTTGAAAGTGGCTTATGATACAGCCTTCAACTTATGACCATTCACAAGAAAAGTGACCTCTTCTTCATCTATTGTCCCGATTTTTATTGCTCCATTGTCAAAATTCACAATTTCACAGGCCTGCTAAGCTTGGAATTTACCTTGAAAATCTTTGAACTTTGAATCAAACAAGAGAGCCCACTACCTTATTTGAACTTATTTTCTTTGATGTACTTATCATGCCATCTAGTCCTTTGTTGTTGGACCGTACTTGTTTTCCGAATCGCATCTTGTCCGATCTCATCCAATTCATTAATCTACCCAATCTATGATTTTGTGCCTCCTCATAGATCAAGTCCTAGCTAAACTCATTTTGAAAGTTTGAATCTCTGAACTCTATGGGAAACAAAACTTCATGTCTTCCATAAACAAGTTCATATGAGTATGACCTCGTTGTGCTTCCATGCAGCCTATAGGCCCATAAGGCTTCGTGAAGCCTATCTGCCCAATCTCTGTAAATGAATAGTCTTCTTTGTTAGATCCCTTTCAATGACCTTATTAGTAGATTCCACTTGACCATTTGCTTGTGGATGATAGGGAGTAAATTTCTTCTGGTGGTTCGATTTTGTAATTCTCTCCATCATTTTTTCCACTTAGCCTTGATGTGAATTGAGCTCCTGATCCGTACCACTTCCCTTGGGACACCAAAAAAGGTAAAAATATCCTCAAAGAAAATTAACCATGATGCTTCGTAGCAAAAAGTAATGGCTTGGCTCTACCCATTTGGTAACATAATCACAGTAAACTAATATATATTTCTTTTTTGCCTCGATGGAGACCACAGGTCCTACAAAATCCAAAGCCCATTTTTCAAAAGGTTCAATAAGTGTAAATTCGAGGTCGCAATGATATCTCACCAAGGAGAAGGTTTCCCTTACCCTTTGGAAACTGTCACACCTTTTGACCTACTTTGTGACATATTTAAAATGACATACATATCCTAAATGAAGGACTTTATGTTGTCCTCTTATCAGCAAAGTGTCCACATGTTGTCTATCATGAAATGCTTTGAGAATCTCAGTATCTCATCTTCTCAACACATCTCCCAATGGAGAAACATGGACCTGCCTCTTGTATGTAACTAGTAACCCATGAATATTTTGTAATCGTCATAAATGATTTTTCTTTTATCTCTTGCATTCATTATTGAAGGAAATTTTCCTAAAAATAACAATTAGCAATGTTAGCAAACCAAAGAGTTTGCAGAAACTAAAGATATTCATCAAAGAAAATTGATCTTCAACTGGAGTGTCATCTTTGATGTTTTGGAGTCTAGATAGGAAATCAGCCATCGTGTTTTTTTTGATTCGTCTATCTAGAATAGTATGTTTAATTCTTGTAAGAAATAACCACCTTATGACTCGCCATTAGTAATTGATTTGTTCATTAAATATCTAATTGCAAAGTGGATTCGTGTGAACAAGTCCATGTCCTTGCAGGTCCGACTGAGTTGAGGCATGAAAATAGTTAAAACTCTTTTTCTGAAGTATGATAGTTTAACTCTTGAAGGAGTCAAATTTTTACCTGTATAGTAGATGGCATAAGGAATCGTGTCTTTGTCCCAATACCGCTTCCTAGAGTCAGACCGAGGCATTTGTTGAAATACAGTGGTAGCTTCCAGCTAGGTCCCCTTAAAAATAGGTGCTTCGTAAATTTTTGTTTTCGTGGTCTCAAAGGCTAACTGCAATGGGACCGTCTGAATTCACAATGGTGGCAATTTGAAGAGTGGAGATGCTATCTCGGTGAAGTTTTCAATGAATTGAGACATCTCAGAAATCCTAGAAAAATCTTAACATATTTTTGACAACTTGGAATAGATAAGTTAGAGATGACTTCATCTTTGACTCATTAACTCTAATCCCATCCTCTAAATGTGATGTCCTAAAACAATTCCATCAGCAGAAACATCATAAAACACTTCTCATGACTAAGTGAAAGATTTGCTTCTTTACATATTTTTAAAACTTTTTCCAAGTTTGCTAAGGCTTCTTCAAATGTGTTTCCATAAACTCGCAAATCATCCATATATACTCTACACAATCTTGTATTAGATCCAAAGATCCCTAGCACGCCTTTAGCTGTTGTAGGTGTGATTTGGGGATAATCCAAATGGCAATGCTCTCAGAAGTTAATAGCACCAAGACAGGTAAATGGTTTGTCTTGATCCTCAAGTGCTACTTGAATTTGATTATAATCACTAAACCCATCTAGAAATGAGAAGGATTTTTTTCCAAATTTATGTATTCACACTCCATCTATGAAAGGTAGAGGAAAGATCTTTTAAGAGTAGCTTTGTTTTTAATTTCGTGTAGTCAATACATACTCCTCCATTTACCATTTTCTTGGCACAATTACCAAAGGAGAAACCCACCTGACTATCTAAAAATAGGATAGATAAAGTTAACATTCAACAATTCTCTCGCAATTCTTCTTTAACAATCTCCTTAAGATTTGGATTCATCCATCTTTGAGGTTGTCTCGATTGGTTTAAAATTTTCCTCTATGTAGATGTGACGAGTGCAAGTCTGGGGCTTATCCCTTTCATATCAAGGTACTCCCATGCATAAGGCAGAAGAATGTCTCTATAAGATCTTGACTAGCTCTTCTTGTTGAGATTTTTCAGGTTCTTGTTTGTGTTTAAAGTTCTTGTAGAAATATCTCTCTTCAGAGAGATGCCAAATTTATCCATGAATGAAGAGACATCCGTCTCGATGATAAAAACTCAATGTTGGATTCCTTTGAAATTTTTCATGCTTGTATTCCAGAGGATTCAATTTTCAGTATCTGACTTGATCATCTTCAATAATTTCGAAATTGTGAAGAGAGGTTGTAAGTATTCTTCATCCTCTGTCATCCATTATATCATCTAAACTGTAATTGTCCTCTTTACTGAGGATACAAAGTGAATTTCCTTAGCTGAACTTCCATCGAGAGATCTACATATCACCAGATCTACAACTAATGAAAGCATCAATCGTAGCTAACCAAGGTCTTCCTAATATAATAGGATGCTCCTCCATATTATTCTTAGGAGTTAGGATCATGAAATCCACAAAGGTACCCAAGAACTGGTTCACTGGAATGCTCCTATTACCCCATCGGGTTTGATCACAGATATATCCTGCAATTGTAATAATGTGGGGTGTAAAAAGAAGATTAGGAAGTTTCGCTTTATCCATGATTTGTCTACTCATAATATTGATTGTCGCTCCTAAATCAATGTGTGTTTTGATCTCAATTCCATTGATGTGAATTTTAACAACTGATTTCCTAGGTCTAGATACTTTGGAATAGCAATCTTACCCATCATAATGTCCTGCTATTTTTCCCCGCGCCTGAATTTTCTTGTCTCTCTTTTCTTTTTCTTGTTTTCTTCATGCTCAACTCCTTTATTATCATTGCTAGAATTGGAATTTCCTTTGATAGCTTGTAATAATGGAATCTTAATGCAAAAATTTCTCAAATTATCTAGGGAAATCATAATTAGGCACCATAATTTGCTTTTTCTACACCCCTATCAATTTGTAATCTTTCTCGAAAGGGAGGTGTAGAAGTGGATGTTGATGGTCGGCTTAATACAAGAGTTGAAATGATTGTCTTTTTTTGTTTGTATTTTTCAATTTTTGGGTCTTGAAAAGATGTGTCTTCTTCAAGACTTTTACTTTTCCGTAGAGAATCTTTCGCAGTAGTTGTCTTTTTTCTTGTATGATCACAGAAGGATTTCCTCTTTTCAAGTATTCTTCCTGCACTCAAGTTGAACATCACTAAGGTCTAGAGGAGTGATTAAATAAATTGGAAAATGTTGTCCTTCTATCATGTATGTATTCTCGAGGATTTTTATCGTTGGGGTTTGGCAGGTCGAGTAGGCAACCGATTTGATTTCGAGGAAATGGTAATGGAAGTGGTTGATTTTGATGTTGTGGATTCTAAAGATTCTGCTGAGGATTTTTTTGGGGACTTTTGAGGAGAAAAATGTGGGTATGGTGGATAGGATGCCGGATACCGATAGTACCGAGAGTATCTTCCATAGGGAATTTTGTGCTCCTTGTGTCTATGGCAAGGGATGCACTATTTGTATTTTCAAGGCAAGGAGCACCTCTAATTATTGCTGTAATGACCTCTCAGTCGCGTAGATGGGGGATTGTAGGGATATTGAAAAATTATTGTGTAACAGATGCCCCCTAAAGTATGAAATATGAACATGTGTGACGGGTGAAATTCTTTACAAGTACGTGTAAGGAACCAGACGTTGTTGTCAGGAGACCTGCAAATCAAGCATAGATACATATACATAACTGAAATCTCTGATGAAAAATACATGAATCCATGGTATAGGCGCAACTATCCATCAAGAAAAGGATCATGTGAATGGATCCTCGGCATGGACGCAGCCATCCGAATAAAGGGATCATATGAAATAGATCCACAGTATGGGCGCAGCCATCCGAATAAAGGGATCATATGAAATAGATCCCTATAGAGAGGATCAAAACAAGAGAACCCATGGTATGGTCGCAGCCATCTGTCTAAAAAATCATCTATATCATCATGAATGACTCATCACTCCTCTCAACCTGGACTTTTGTGATCGAAGCCCAGGGTCTTTCACTCCAAAAAAACCCATCAAAGTACAAATTCCAACATGTGAATAGACGTGTTGAAGTCAAACATGCTAGAAAATCACTTGATTACCAGTCAGTGATGTGAACCATTAAGAAGTGCGAGAGAAACCACCCATAATGTCAACAGATCTCAAGGTACTACTAGTACAATCTGCGGAATGTGAATAGTGAGCTGAAGTCAAACACCCGTGAAATCACCCGATCAAAGGCCAATGATGTGAACCTATTGTCGAATGTGAAGAAATTTCCATTGGGCATGCAAGCTCTAAGGTACCAGAAAGGAGTCTCTAGATCAAATTCCCAGATAATGAGTTGAAGTCGAGAGGAAGTGATCTGTCTAAGGAGGGTCATAATTAATCCCACATCATCGACACGAAATAGAGAAGGTAGTATGAGTGTGAATCAATAATGAAATAGAGGATCGGGAATGTACAAACTACAAAAGGATTTGCTCTTGAACATATCGGCGACACGACTTTGGAATTTGGCAGCATTTGACTCAAATGGGATCAGAGGTCATGTTGACAAAATTAGTAATCGAATGAGAGGCAAACGGATTTCCCAAACCCATGGAGGCAAAGTAACAAAGTGAAGATATCCCAACCTGACACGAACTGTAGACAGGTGTCATGTTCAAGAGTGACATACTGCTGACACAACTGATGAAAAAATTCCATTTTCCCCCACCATTTCTGGTGAGTACCTCTTTATTTTTACACAAGCTTGAAGATGATACCATATGCTTGTCATATAAGTTTTTCCTTTGAACAAATCAAACCTAGTACATTTTACGAGCCCTAGGAAGGAGGAAATCGAATAGCTTCATAACGACGGAGTTCGATGTCATCAGTTTTAACAATTCTGACAAAGGAATAACTCGGCATCTTTTCATGTTTAGAGAGTTTGAAAAGAAGGCTGAAAATAAAACTCCAGTAGTCCTTTTTCGTAGGTAGTCTCATAGATCCGAAAAGGTAGAAAACTATGTCTGAGAGAACCTCTTAGTCACGATAGGCTAAGGTATTCCTTTTTTGTAAATAATCTATCCCAGCCCGAAAAAGGGGTAAACGTATACTGGGCAGATATTGCTTCGCAGCCATTTAACGAGTTCAAAACAACAAGCGTCTCGGCAATCTTTTCAATTTTAGAGATTCAGAAAAGAGCTGAAAGGTGACTCCTCCTAGAGGAACGAGTGGTATAAATGGCAACAACTAATTCCAGTGATGGTGGAACTACTCAGAACAAGATAAAGGTCAAGAGGCTGACTAACAAGACCACTCATCACAGCGGTTCCTCAGGAATGGGTAAAACAACCAAGCGAAGGCATATGATTGGTCAAGAAGATAGTGATGGTGGAATGAGAAAACCAAGGCTCATCTAGCAAAACAGGCTGATAAAATGGCAATCATGAGAGGTAAAATGGGAATGGTTTCATTTTTACACAAGCTTGAAACAAAGATAAACTATGCTTGAAACCGGTTTCATTTTTACACTAGCTTGAAACGAAAACAAAATATGCTTGAAAAAGTAAGCATGCCCCTAGCATGGTGACTCAATTCGAGGTACATGCCCCCCAAGCTTCAGTCCATATGAACGGTCGATGGAGTAAAGGTTCAAATTATGAGATCAATACAAGGAATTGACTGGGATTTGACGAGATCTAAGCAAAAACTCGAATTGAACAAGAACGTGTTTCATTTTTTTAACGAGGTTGACACATTAAAAGAACTATTCTCATAAGATCTTGTTTCATTTTTTAAGGAGCTTGACACAAGAAAATGAACTCTACTTTGACGACCTTGTTTCATTTTCTAAGGAGCTTGACACAAGAAAAAAAACTCTACTTTGACAACCTTGTTTCATTTTTTAAGGAGCTTGACACAAGAAAATGAACTCTGCTCCGACAGAGATCATCATAATGAATAACAAGTCATAGCTTCCAAGGGATGCCCGTCCGATGGAAGGAAAACATCTTGGAAGTCTGGACCCAATGCCCCCAGCACACAATGTACAACGACACTATCACTGAATACGGGCACAGGACAGGTAGCCACATAATTGAAATGCGGCGGGGATGACACAACTAGTGGATAAAGATTTGGCAGGGATGATGGTGGACTAGTTGCCATATTCGAACCAAAGAATGCAAGTTGATTGATGGTCACGATCAGACCTTGGTGCAGAAAAGACATCACACGAAAGAGGGAGGAGACAAGTGCTCCCATGGCATAAGTATAATCGTGGCCCGAGAGTAAAGTAAAGTCCAAGGGGCCATGAACAACCATCACATCCATATGGACAGTTTTCCCTCCCAAAGTAACAGGAAACTTCGGAAGGATCCCTAATGGTTGACTAGTTCCTCTGTTAAATGCCAACAGATTCTGTGTAACAGGCACAAGCAGTAGCAAACCGAAATTTTGCCAAGTAGTTGAGGATAAAATACTAATAGACGTGCCTTCATGTATAATGGTGCTAGGTAAGACCAGATGGAAGGCCTGTACCATGATCTCAAAGGGCACATAAGAAGGAATGCGATAACCTTCGAATCAACCCCAATTGAAGGATGAAACCAAACTACTTGGAGGGGCTACCATCGAACCGAGATGATCTTCCCCTAGTGTTACGGGAGAAAGAGCGCCCTCTGCCAACTCCATCATGGAGGTAGAAGGAGTATCCTCCAGGACCTTCATTATGGGAGGTGGAGGAGTAGCTTCCAAAGGTAGAGGGACAGAAGAATATTTCTCCAAGTCCGAGGAATCTGAAGAAATAAGAAGAACATGAGGGATGTGAGATCCACTCTCAACGGAAAATACCTGGTGCACCGCAGACAGGGCTAGCTCAACCAGTCCCACGAGCAATGGTTGGTCAGGGATGGATTCATGATGGTGAATTTCTGAGGGAGCGAGATCAATCAAGGATGACTCTCGACTGATCATTGAATCAACTGGTGAAGGACTGAAAGAAATTTGTTTGTAACCAGCTGGAAGGCATGGTGCATAAACATTCGAGTTGTCCAAAACTCTCTTGGCTTCATCCATATACGAACAAAGGTGAATGGCATCATTCCCTTCACACAACTTACATGGATTGGTGAGTTTACCCTGCTTCTTAGGAGCTTTACCAGCACTAGCTGAAGACGTGCCCCCAACCTGACTCCTGGAAGCCAAAGGCAATGGTGGATGACTGTTCGACCATACTTCAAGCACCTTGGGAATGCCAGGGAAATATCAAAGAAGATGGTTTCCCTGGCACAACATGCAAGGGAACTTAACTTTCCATGGAGGGTTGGAAGGTTCATCGAGAGGAGGATTTTTAGAAGCAACAGTTGTAGAATTAGCCTCTCGCTTATTTGACGTCTTCTTCTCAGTCTTCTTCTTCTTCTTCTTAGCCACCTAGGTACTAGAATCCAAACTTTCACTAGGAGAAGTAGAAGATGAGGACGAATAAATAGGCGAAGAAGGGGAGAGGTCCACCTTCGAATCAACATGTCATTGCTTAGGCAGAGGAGTGGATGGTATGGTAGCCGGAACACTTGAGACTACAGAGGTTGAAAACAACCAAACAAGAAACCCAACAGTTAGCCCAGGAAGAGACAATGTTTCCATATAAGGACCACCAACATTCCCAAAAGCAGGAAAATGACTAGCATTCCCTTCATAGGGGATTCCTTGGTTGGTAAACTTCAGAAATGTTGCCATTGGAAACGACCTTGAAATAAAACACTAAGGACAAAAATTCTAACCAAGAATATTTCGTGGGCGATTAATTTTTAAGACACTGAAACCAGACTCTGTTGTTTCATATTTTAAGAGTCAAGAAACAAGCAAAAGGTGACTCTATCGCTTTCAAGTTGGACACGAGCTTGAAAGAACAAGAGCTCAATGATCTTTTCAGTTAAAAGAGTCAGTAAAGAGCAAAGTGACTGCTCTGGTAATCTAGGTAAATGGGTGTACCAAATATCCGTGAACTGCATATACACCTTGGTAAAAATGAAAGAGAAATCAACCAAGGACTTAACGTGCGTGCAGGTAATCTCTCTAAATGTTGTGTCTGGTGTATCACAGGTAAAAGGAGGCAGACTCGGCTTCCTATGGATAAAGGATTTGCAACCTAATGGGGTCTCCCTTTATATACGTGACGGTACGGGGAGCACAAGTCTGTACTAGCACTGTTTGTAGCCAGATGGTGAATGATAGCTGCTAGGCTTGAAGATGCCAGAACACGTCTCTACCTTAGACTACTAGATGTTTTGTTAAATTTTAGTGCTGCCTTATGTTAATTCAGTAAATTTTAAAGTTGATCTTCAATTTACGTTTCGATTTCAAGGCCCTATCGAATTTTGGATCTCATAAAACCTCTAGATGCAGCTATATTAGGAAATAAATCTTTCAATTCGATAAAAGATATCTAGTTAAGGGAAGAGTTCCAAACAATGATGAAACAAGCAACAATACTGAAAACGAAACATTTTCCAAACTAGATGACTTTCACTATCCAAAATTACTCTAAAACATTCAACGATGCGAATTATGCAATGTAATCTATGCAAAATCCTCTTTTTTGAAAACTATGCAACTTGTAATCTATGCACAATTTCCTTTTTTTGAAAGAATAATAATGCACTCAATTCATTTTTCGATGAAATGAGAATCTACTTAATGCATGCTTTTAGTGAAAGATAATGCACTCAATGTGATTTTTAGCTTTCAATCATTAAACAATGTAATCTAAGTTCAATTATAAATCTCAAAAAATACTCTTCAATGCAATGTGATCTAATGCATTTTAACGAAAAGCAAGCTCTAAGAGGAAAACTAAATGAATGCAAATGTTCTTAATGAAGGATGAATGCAAAAGGGATGCAAACCAACACTAATAATGCAATCATTGTTTTAAACACTTTGTAATGAAATTCCTCAAAATGCTACAAGACATACGAGGTCAAGCACAAAAAGGACTTCAAAAGAATGAGCTCAAAACAAGGCATTCATTCCCTTTTACATCAAGCAATCAAAGAAATAAGATTTTTCAGCTGAACAAAGAGAAATGTAATCTATGCTCACAAGTGAAAAAGTAAATGGGAGAATGTGTAAATCATAGAGAGAAAAGGAATGGAAGGGAAAGACACACTGGTGAAGGATTTAGGGGAAAAAACTCAATTTTTATACACCCTGAAATTGGCACAACTTTGGTGGGTGAAACTAGCGCCAACTGGCGCTATTTTCTCACTGTAACGCATGGGTTGCTAACTGAAAACTAGCGCTAATCGGCACAACTGTCAGAAAAATAAAAGCACCAATGCTTGAATAGGAAAAAACAAAGAATTTCTCCCAACCAAGAGTAGACTCACCACTTCAAGAAAAAACTAAAAGACCGTAAGTGATGAAAAAAATAGGAACAAATAGGGAAATGGTCGTTCGACTAAATCCATCAAATGACTAAGACCTCAAAGGAAACTCCCCAGCAGAGTCGTCAATTTGTTTTCCAGGTAAATCCCCTCTGCGGACAGAGGCGATCCCTCTAGCCCTAGGGTGGGTATAGCAACTACGGGAACATACTAACATCTACCTTCTAGTCTGAGTTAATGAAGGATGCTTGTTTCCATGTTCGACACCATTCATAACCATATCGCATTGTTGGAGATACCTTATATCATGTCGGATTCGATTCTGTACTCTGTCGGTGTTTGACCTTATAAGAGGCTAAGAAAGTTCTGAATGGCTATCACAGTGGTGCCTGTGGTGGTGACATGTCCAGTTATGATACCACCCAGAAGATTTTGTGTGCGGGCTATTTCTGGCCATCTATCTTTAAAGACTGTATTGTAGCAGTACGGAAGTGTCATGAGTGCCAGATCTTCCAACGCAAGATGTGTGCGCCGCCGGTCCCATTACATCCTGTCATTACCGTGGGACCTTTTTCCAAATGGGGCATTTATTTTAGGACATGTAACCCTCACTCGGCCGAGGGGCATGCTTATATCATCATTTCCGTATATTGTTTCACCAAGTGGGCCGAATCAATGCCTACATTGACCGCAGACAGTAAGACAGCTGCACAGTTCATTTTCAACCATGCGATCACGCATTTCGGAATTCCTCAAGCCATCATCACTAATCATGGCTCTCATTTTCGGGACTACATGATGGCAGAGCTGACATTGAATTTGGGCTTACGTCATGACAGCTCGATGCCATACTACCCTCAGGAAAATGGCCAGGTTGAAGCCGTAAACAAAGTTCTTGTCATGATGCTTCAACGAACAATTGGTATACACAAATCAAATTGGCATCTCCAGTTGTTTTCAGCTCTTTGGGCCTACCGAACGTTAGTGAAGAGTGCAACCGGATTGGTGTATGGTATGGAAGCTACTCTTCTGGTTGAATGTGAGATACCTTCACTAAAATTAGCTGTGGAATTACTGCCTGATACTTCCTTGGAGGAAGAACGTCACCTATATCTCGAGAGATTGGATGAAACTCGCCACTTGGCTACTTTGGTTATCGAGGCATAGAAAAAGTAGGTTAAAGCTCATTTTGATAAAATGGTTTCTCTGTGTTGTTTTATCAAAGGGGACCTTGTCCTCTTGTATGAACAAGTCCATGACAAGCTTGGGCAGGAAAATTCCAACCTATGTGGCATGGGCCCTATATTGTTAAACGCATATTGAAAAATGGGGCTTATGAGCTGATCGATTATGAAGGTCTTCCTTTGGCACAACCCATAAATGGGTTGTACCTGAAGAAATATTATGCTTGAATCATTCTTGCGTAGTATATGTACATAGGTGATTTTTTCATTTTTGTGCATGTGTGGTGTGGTGTGCTTTGTAAGCGTTTTTCTGCTTATTGGGTCTTCCTGATTGTGCATATGTCTATTACTCCTTATATTGGTTTTGCGGATGGTGCCTCTCGCAGTACCAAGAACCTGTCTTCGGCAGCCTGGGTAATTTACAATCCTGCTAGTGAGTATTTACAAGGTGTTTGTTTAGGGCCTACCACAAATAATGTCATGGAATATAGTGCCATTTTGGAATTATTAAATGAAGCTTTCAACCTCAAAATTCACGCATTACTTGTATATCTGGACTCGTAGCTTGTGGTTTTACAACTCAATGGTCATTATTTAGTTAGAAACCCATGTATTTTAAGACTGTATCTACGTATTCGTTTGCTAGAAAGAAATTTTCATTACATTACATATCAGCACATACCCAGATCAATGAATACACTAACAGATGCAGTAGCCAACATGGTATTAGATAGAAATTTACGCAATATGTAAAAACATCATCATATGTAAGCAAGATCCATGTAGAAATAGATGTATATATATATGTCGAATGTTTGCAATGTGTGCATCATATAAAACCAAAAAATATACATGTTTGTGTTAGTTACATCCGGAGACGGCATGTCTCTCAAAAATATGCATATAAAAAGCATAGGCGACTAATTGGCATGGTGCTCATGGTAGCACATCACTGCCTGCACCAACTGTCTCAGTAAGCGGTGGAGTCGACTCGACACCCCTACAGTGTGCCTTTGGTAAGTTAAAGGGACATCAGCTAAGTGAGTATAATCCGGAACCCCACAAGAAATCCCCTCTAGGTTCTGTACAAGTGCGTCCCCCTCACCCCACTCACCTTGAGGGTCATAAGCGAGAGGGGTCCTCCTCGCCACTGGTGACATCCTGGTGGGCCTCTCTGGGCCAACATATGAATACATTTAGGATTAGCTGTTAGAACATGGATGCATACCAAAAAATCATAAAAATCATAAAAATTTAAAAGAGTCCTACCCAACTCCTCATCCCAGTCTTCTCCTTCTGGGAGTGGAAGGTCTGGGTCTCTAGTTAAATCAGTGCTCACATAGGGCCATTCCTCTATGAAGATCAGTTTTCATTGGAGCCATCCAAAGAACTCGGGCCGCCATGACATTTGTTAGCCGCTCCCTGCCGTGGGCATCAATGCTGCCCATCGAGCCATATGTGGCTCTCTCAATGGTGGATCTGGGACAATAGCCCCCTGGCCCTGGAAGATAGGTAATCATTCTAGGAAGAACAATACCAATATTGACCCCTATCCAAACTGTTTTAGTTTGGTCTTTTTGCATTTGGTCAATTGTCATTTCATGTTCATAGTCACGGCTGTGGCCTAGTCAAACATTGTGGGATTCATGCATTTTGATGCGAGGAAGATCTGTGTCTTGGTAGTCTCGTGTGGTGCATGTGACCCCGTAGCCCACGTAATGGTATGTAGCACTACTCTGAGTGTTAGATCAGGAATGGTCTGAATATCTACCTTTCTGCTACCTCACCCTTGGCGTGCCCTTGCACAAACTCTATTCATGACCATTGTCATGTTTTCACAAGAAGGCCTAGTGCCTGTCATAATAGGAATTGGACCTATGCGTGACAGTCCGGTGATAAAATAAATGTTTGACACTTCAAGCTCAAGTACTTGATCTCAAATTTTTAACTTCTCCTCATCCTCATCCCAAATACTAATCAAATATTGCAACAGTTCGAGCTGAGACCGGAGACATGGCGTTAGGAAGAATTTATTTAAACAAAAATTTAGGAGAGCATTCATACACTGCTTATTTCCCATTTCCATTTCATCTTCCTCACTATGCTCCCTTTCCTTCCATTTGATCACCATTTTCGCTGAGTACCTCCATCAAATCAAACATAGGAGTGTTAGAAACCTCCTCAAGTATTCAAATTTTATTTTCATTGGTTCATTTTTGAGCATTTTTGGCCGGAATTTGCGTTGTGCCGTTGGCGCGGCTATCTGGCTGAAATTTGAGCCAGCTGGCACGCCCTCTGTGTAAAACAGAGCAGATTGGCGTGGGTCCATGCCTGGTACCCGCGCCAATCGCGGAGCCCTAAATTTTGAAATTCCTCCCCTAAAAAGCCTCAAATCATGATTAAAGATAATGAAAAGCAGCTTAAAATATAGCTAATGGAAGTGGCTCTTACCTGGAGAAG
Organism: Pinus albicaulis; assembly: GCA_034641835.2. Taxonomy (NCBI): domain Eukaryota; kingdom Viridiplantae; phylum Streptophyta; class Pinopsida; order Pinales; family Pinaceae; genus Pinus; species Pinus albicaulis. The sequence goes on along the minus strand of JAXQQM020074247.1, from coordinate 132,996 downwards.
ACGAGATCCAATTTCGTCCACTGGATTACTCACAAACGGTGCTTCAAGATCGCAAAGGAAATAGCTCACTATCGCTCTGCAAAGAGGTAAAGAGGTAAAAAGTAAATATGTTCTTACCATTGGTAATATTTATAACTTTTCAAAATCAAAATTAGGTTTTGGGACTTATTTTTTCTATATTTTACTATATTTTTGTCAAAAAATGGGTTTTACACTCGCTTTTTGTGCAGCTATAGGTTTTCACGTGATTAGGACGATGATACGAGTTGTATTTTATAATTTTTTGGACTTGGTAAAAACATGAAAAAGTCACTACTGGAGTCACCTTTCGACTCTTTTCTGACTCTCTAAAATTGAAAATATTTCCCAGTCGCTTTTCATTTTGAGCTCGTTAAATTGGCTACGAAACGACATCTACCCAGTATACGTTTACCCCTTTTTTGGGCTGGGATAGATCATTTAAGAAAAAGGAATACCCTAGCCTATCGCGAATAGGAGGTTCTCTCAGACATAGTTTTCTACCTTTTTGGATCTGTGAGACTATCTAAGAAAATGGATTGCCGGAGTTTTATTTTCCGTTGTCTTTTCAAACTATCTAAACATGAAAAGACACTGAGTTCTTCCTTTGTCAGACTCGTTAAAAACTGATGACATTAGACTTTGTCGTAATGACGTTATTCGAGTTCCTCCTTCCTAGGGCTTGTAAAATGTACTAGGTTGGATTTTTCTGAAGGACGAACTTATATCGCAAGCATATGCTATCCCCTTCAAGCTTATTTTCAAAAATAATTGGGGTACTCGCCAGAAATGGTGGGGGGAAATGGAACCAATATTATAGTCGTGTCAGCAGCATGTCACTCTTGAACATGGAACTTGTCTGCATTCTTGTCGGGTTGGGACAATCTCATATCATAATCTTCTTGCCTTCATGGGTTTGGGAAATCTATTTTGACCACTAATTTTCACTTTGCCATGTCACCATGACCTCAGATCCATTTATGTCAAATCCAATGTCATGCCGCTGATATGTTCAAGAGAAGCTAGCCTCTGCAGTCTGCAACCTCCCTCTGATTCTCTGTTGGTCTTGATTCAAAAAAATTATGTTCCTTTGTCTCATGTCGATGATGTGGGAAACATTATGGGCCACCTTCGATCAAGTTCACTTCCTGTCAACTTCAACTCATCATCCAGGAAGTTGATCTAGAGACTCCCTTCAGGTACCTTGGAGCCTGCATACCTCAATGGCAGTTTCTTCGTATTCGATGCAAGGTTTTCATTATTGGCCTTTGATCGAATGATTCTGTAGGTGTTTGGTGCTAGCTCACTATTCACATTCCGTGGATTGTACCTTTTGTACCTTGAGAGCCATCATCATTATTGGTGGTTCCTCTCGCATCTATTAATGGCTTTCATTATTGGCTGGTAATCATACGATGTTCTTGCATGTTCGACTTCAGCTCACATATTCGCATGCTCAAAATTATACTGTGTTCGGGTCAAGATGGAGTGCAAGACCCTAGATTTTGTCTGATAAACATCCAAGCTACGGGTTCTTTATGGATTATTATGATTTATTACATGACTCATTTGATTGGATGGCTGCAACCATACCTGAGTCTACTTGTTGATCCTTATTTACTAGATGGCTACATCCATACCTTGGATCCTAGTTATTGTACACTCTATTATGGATGGTTTCACCCATACTACATATCGTGTATCTGAGATATCAGTTGTATTTGTATTCGCAGGTTTTCTGACGGCATATTTTTCAGTTGGGTGCGTTCTCATAAAGCATTTCACCCCTCCCTCTCTCTTGGGCCTCATGCTTTAGGGGGCATTTGTTACACAACATTTTTTCACCGTCCCTGCAATCCCTCATCCTGTACATTTGAGGACCATTCCCGTGACCTGTGAATAGTAAAATGTCCTGAAAACACCTTAATGGCATCCTTCTGCATAAGGACAAGAATTATCCTAAAGAAAAATTCCTCTGGAAAACCCTAAAAATCCATATTTTGGCATTGGCGCGGGTAGCCAATTCATCCCTCACGCTAATGGGGAAAAAGCACCATAGTGGGCGCGCCAGTTGGTGCTCTGTCCCTGTGTCTTTCTCATGCCAAGCCTATTAAGGAATGTTTTTTAAAAATAAATGGCGGAAGTTTGATTCTAACCAACTCAGAATGAATCATCAAAAATAATTTGGGTTGTTTTCCTCTGGATCTCCCTAATTAGGAAGTGGTTTTCCACCTCTCATGGAACCTTCCTAAGAGATAAGACCCTATCCCATGATTATATGGATCCCAACCTCCCTTCCTCCTTCTATAAAGGCCTGCCCTCTCCATTTGCTAGCTACCTTAACTTGTGGGAAGGAAACTATAGCTGGGCAACTATAGGGAGCAGAGCCGAGGAGAACCCCGTAAGTGAGAGAACTTTGTCTAGATTCCTGACAAGCTTCATTGAGACACGCTCCGCTGCAAGCCCCGCCAAAGGAAGATCATAGCATCAAAGCGTTTGGTTGTAATCTCCCTTTTTTGTCATATATAATATAAGCGACTCTGATTTTGGTTCCATTCATGTGTATATTCTTTTATGTAATGAAACTAATTATATCTTCTTTTACTGATGTATAGTTACATGCTTTAAGTATTACGTTTCATGTCGTCTTTTCTCTGCATGTGTATAGGTGTCCAAACGTAGCAAACGAAAGGATTGTGATCTGTCAAGCTAGGGACGAGGAGCACCGCTTCTTCCTCGATAATAGCAGCGTGGGACTTGAGGTAGGCTACTTCTCGTGATATTTGTCTTTCTTGTAACTAGGAACCAACATCGTTGCGTGATTTGATTGTTGCTAGACCCAATCTAGGGCTAGTGGATCTCCTTTGTCCACAGAGGGGATTTATCGCCTCAACACCAACATAGATGGATCCTCACAACAACTGACTATTTTACCAAATGGATAGAAGAAATCCCCTCTAGGAATGCTACAGACTCAGTTATCATTTCATTCCTTGAAAACCATATATTGTCAAGATTTGGCTATCCTAGAAAGATCATAACTGATAATGCTGCTACATTTGTCTCTAAAAATATGGTAGAATTCTGTCATAAATATCAGATTATATTGGGTCATTCTACAGCTTATTACCGTCAAGGTAATGGGCTAGCAGAGTCATCAAATGAAATTTTGGTGAACATAATCAAAGATTTGCTGGAAGATAACAAGAAATCATGGCACAATAAGCTAGTACATGCTTTATGGGCAGACAGATTGACAATTAAAAATTCAATTGGGATGTCTCCTTACCAGCTAGTTTATGGAACTGATTCAATATTTCCAACCAGTTTAGGAGTGCCAGTCATGAAGCTGATCCAGGAAGTACAGTCTGAAGATGATGATGTGACAAGAAGAATTAACCAAAATATACATCTACAACAAACTATAGAGGAAGTATACATCAAAGCACAACAACTACAAGAAAACATCAAGAAGTTGTTTGACAAAAGAACCAAGGCCAGTGATTTTAAGATTGGTGATAAAATATTGAAATGGGATTCAAGGAGAGAAGATAAGGGAAAACATGGAAAATTTGATAATTTACGGCAAGGCCCTTATCTTATTCAATCTTCCATTGGAAGAAATGCATTTTTTCTGCAAGAATTGGATGGAGCTGAATACTTTGGAGGTTCTGTCAATGGTAGGGTTCTCAAACATTATTTCTATGAATTGATATTTTTAGTTTCAGATATTTTTTGTTCATTGTATATAACATAGCTTTTGAATTTGAAAAAATAAAATACAAAGACAATAGAAAAAGAGAAAAAGAGGGCAAACATAAAATAAGAAAGGTACAGCCCCATACCCAAAAAAAAGAAGAGAAACAAATCTGAAAGTGTGCAAGCTTAAATGCCACTACTTGATAAAACACTGCAATTTAGTCATAGAGCCTAATCATTACTAGATAGATTTCAATTTACTACTGATAGGTTAGTGAATAATATTTTTCAAATTGTTTAATCTTGGCTTATCATTAGATTAGATTAGGATAGAAATAAATGGCTCTAATCAGACCAAAATTTCAGCCAAAAAGAAGAAAAAGAATTGGTTCTAACATTCTTAAAATCTGAACCAAGAAAAAATAGAAAAATAAATAGCTCAAAAAGCTTAAAACCATAGCTAAAAGAAAGAATGAAGGATGTTTTTTATTTTTCAGATCTTAAGCCTTCACAATTTTGTTTAATTTTCTGCAAAATTTCAGTCTATGTGCAGCTTGTTTTTATTGCATAGTCACTTCAGCAAATCAGACAGCTTAATCCTAGTTTGACTGTCTTTTAAATTTCTGTTTTAGAAAATAGAGAATAAAATCTATGAGACAGCTTAATCCTGATAGATAGTAGCTTAGATAGAGAATTTATGAGTTCAACAGTTTAATCTGAACTCATGGAAGAAATAAGGGTAGATTTAGATTAGTTTTTCCTATTTTCAAAAGAACAAAATGTTGATGCCAAAGGTTTGCAAGTCCAAGTGCACCTTATGAAGAAACAATGTTAGGAAAAGTAGGTTGTGTAGGTAGTTGTTTGGGAAATAAATCATTCTGTTTGATGTAAGTACTGATCATATTTTAAAGAACCATGATAAGAAAAGAAGCAGGTTGTCAATGGATACGGCACAGGTCTGCATCCCAGAGATAAAATTCTGAAGTTATTGACACCTCCAAGGAGCTGCCATCCCAAAGTGGAGCCACTGTTAGCCATCAGTAAAATTTGTCACAGCAAATGATGGCTAAAAAAGGTCTTGAGCCTTCAAGAGATTATTTTCATAGAAAATTACTCATTCTTGAAGCCTTATGGTGTTTTCTAAAAAATAAATCTTCATTGTTGTTCCTTCGTTGTTGTTTCTTAACTGTTGTTCCTTCACTGTTGTTCCTTCACTATTGTTCCTTTATTGTTGTTCCTTCGCTACTGTTCCTTCACCGTTGTTCCTTTACTTCTGTTCACTTATTTTTTCTACCCCCCGCGCCCCTTGTAAAAAAGTTTTTTTTCTTTGTATTTATCCATAATTGGATTTTTACATTTTAACACTGAAAACCAAATTTTTCCCGACCTAAAAGCCTTCCCGCTACACGGCAACAAAGGTGACATCACCCTAGGCCCACCATGTGTTTCCACTGCACATCTTTCTATTTTTCGCGCTCATCCATGACCGTTGATCTTCGGCCCGAAGATCTAATGGTCCCAAACACATTTCGCCTTCATTTCACCAATAAAACCAATCACTTGTTTTCGATGTGAAATAGGCAGTTTTCGCCTGGACACATGTCAATCAAAGACCTATATCGCGTTAATTCCCAGCTAAACCACTTACCACTCATTTCGTGTGCGAAAACCATTCATGGTTTTCCAAAACCGACTATCCACTATTTCGATCCAATATTCAAATTAAACCCTGTTTTCAAAGTTTTTTTCCGCAGAACCTCCTCTGCATGCAATTTCTCCTCCTCACTTCTCCTTTCGCCCCCCGCCCAGCCTCTGAAATAATTTTAACCCAATACACGCAGGATTTTATGTAAGAGTTTGTTTATGTTGCAGGTTTCATGGCAGATGAGATGTAAATCCATCCCACAGTCACGATAAAGTAACAAAGGGTCAAGGATGACGATCCTTAGGCCAAAATCATGAAGAAATGGATTCCATAGTTTCAAAATCATGGTTTGACCGGTGCCTCATGAGCATTGGCTATACAATGAAACCCTCTGCGCGCTAAAGACACTTGTACATTAACAAAGGAAACATAAGAAGAACAATGAAATACAGTTGAGATTAAAGTTAAAAAACTAAAGATTTAAAGACTTAACCGATGATTTACAAAGATAAAGACATAGTGAATAAAGCAGAGAAATGCTTAAAGGATAAAACAGTCAGCATAAAAGGTTTAAAGGCTCGAAGATGATTATAGAAGTCCAAAAGAAATAACAAGTGTTTAAAGCAACAAAGAGAGACAGATCAGTCAAGAAAGCCTCCAAATGCCACATCAGTGAGGCAATTAATCCTCAAAATTCCACCTACCAGCTAATTTTCCTCAAAAGAATACACAGTTAATGCACAATCAGAGATATTTTCCAAAAGACAACTCATAAGTAATTTCCAGCTACCAAAAAAGCCTCAAACTCAAAAAAAGTGACTAAAGTTGATGAAACTTAATGGAAAATTCAATTAACAGAGTAAAAAACATCAGATAATTTCTCCATTTGGCCCTTCAAAGGCCGAGAAGCACTTACTCTGTATTAATTGAACAAATAACCCTTTCTTTCACTCCACCTCCTCATTCTTCTATAAATACATCTATAGAAGACAATATTGTGTTGGTTGAATACTTGTTGAATGTAAATAGCTATTGAGGCTGCTGAAGCTCTATTTTGTAATTGAAGAATGATAAGCTGAGATGATAATTTTTGAAGCTGTAAAGACCCACTGGACTTGAATATTGTAACTAGTTTGAACATCAAATACACAAGCTGATTTATGGGATCCTGGTCTATGTCAATGATGATGTTTTTCTTACTGTAATTGTTATTTTTCTCATGTTTTCCATACTTTCCACTTTCTCTCATAAAGAACAGCAAATATAGATTAGGATCTACTTCTAAAGTACCCTAAATCTCACTGATAAATCTTTATCTTTATGTTTTCTTATATTTTTGTTTTGAGGATAATTCAATAGAGTATAACCAGTGAAGTGTTGGTAAGCCCATGTTTCCCGAGTACAACTTGAGATATTGTCTTTAAAAGTTCTTGAAAGTCTGCTTATTAAAGTTAAACTAGAGAAGTTTATGGTTAGCCCTATCCTCTAGTTTGTCTCCAACAGTTGCTTTGAAAATTTCCCTTAATAATATGATGAAAGCAGGTTAGATTCAAAGTTCTTATTTGATCTTAAGCTATTCTTTGTTTTATCTTAAAAAAATTTCCTTTGAGTATGCTGAAACTAGGCTAGGTTAAAAGTCCTTACTTGATCATAAGTCGCACTTTTTTTTCTTATATGTTTTCTTCTTTCACCATAATTTTATGTTCCATACCATAAATCAACTTAAAGAGATCCTTTGATATAGATGACTTGCCCCATGGAACATTCTTGAAACTTGTTGTGCAATTAAATCCTTTTGTGACTCCATAGCCCAATGGATTGATAATGTTCCTTACTTATCCTATCAGTTGAACCATTCTGTCAACTTACTCACACTTTCACCCTTCAAATTGACTTCCTTCATTTTGATGATATCCTACCCAACCAAAACAAAAAAAAACTTTGTACTTCATAACTAGCCTAATATCATATCATAAGCCTTAAAGATCATATCTTTGAAAACAACACACATAGAGAGATCCCTCTCTCAATCTAGGATGGTTAGATCCTTAGATTCCAACGCGGTTTTGATGTAGGCTCTGCAGTGTTTGTACTTGCCAATCTTGAAAACTATGGAGACCTAACACCACCACCGCCTCGTGGCATCACCGGAGCCCACCTCCTCATGTGTGGCTCCCTCGGCCCCCCAATACGCACAGCCACCATGGGCCTCAGTAGCATGACCCTCTCGTACATAATGCTGCACAAAATTCTAGCGTAAACAAATGATTTGGATCCACATTGGACATTGTTCAGTTGTGACACCATACCATCAAAGCAGAAGCGGGAAAAATCGAAAAAATGCCCATTCCTAAAAAGGCGTAAAACTCCCACCTGTGGGCTCGATGCCCAATGAGGTGAAAACGACCTCGCCAGTCGCACATTAATGGCTAGAGCACACTGCTCGACCACATATGTCACTAAGGCGATATTGATGCACCCCTCAGTAAGAGGCGCACCACCGCAATTCCTCCTCTGGATTCTATCCATGTTCACTCGTCCAGCAGGAAGTGGATACCTCAGTGCCTCGCCATGAGGCAGTAATCTGGTCACAAAGTATATATCCATCTCTGGATGGATAATCAATTTCGTCCCCCTCAAAACAAACATGTAGCACCTCCTACACCAATTCTGTATGATATAATGCAACAATCAGTCCTGTGACCGAAGGAACTCATTTTCAACAAATTTCAGGAGGCCCCATGCGGCCAACTGATGGTGAGCCCCAGCATCAGCAGCCAGAGCGATCCATATCTCGGGCTAATCTCATTATCTCCACACCAAACTGCCAAGCAAAAAACACCCATCAGTAGAGAGGAGAAACATCAAAAGGGACAACAAAAAACCCAAGTTTTTTTCCAAAAACACTGCCCTTGCACACAAAAAGGAAGGAACAGCGTGCCTTCGCGTGGCTGTACCTATAAAATAGGCGCAAGGTGGGTGCCTCTTTTCCTAGATCACCTGTGCAATCTAGGGAAAAAAGCCCCTTTGAGGCCATACAAACCTGATTTGTACGGCCCCCGGCATCACCAAACTGAAAAAATTGAAATGGAGGACGTCATGGAAGTTACCTCGACATAATATCGCTAATCCCCAGTACACAGGCTGACCCCAATGGAAAGAAAGGCTCTGCTATCACCTCTGATCTCCCAAAACTCGGCAAGTACAAATGAATAGGATTAGGGCCATAATCCCATATTTATCTCCCTTTTCCAAAACTTCGAAGGTCCATAACAGGAGATCAGAAGGTCCATTATGCAAACCGTAAGTTGCACCATCATCAGTATACCATGACAAGCTAAAGCAATGCCCCACATTCGCTTTCCGAAGAAATATTTTTTCAAGCACTGACAGGTATGCACCCTCCCATATTCCTTTCCAAAATTCATGTTTTTCAATAATATTGGATGAAAAGAAGATTCTTTCACTTGAGGTAGTTATTTTTTACAAGAAGAACCTGCAAACCATTCACAACACCGCCCACTGAAAGTTCCAGAGCAAGTATTATTCTACCCTCAACAGGATAGAGTCCTAGAAAACTTTGCATATCCCGACATCATTTCTCCATCGGAAATAAACCATAGGGTCCTCATACCTGACCATGTTTATCATCACCCCACCCTCCATATGATAAACATATGCGATGGTTAGTAGAGCCTCCCCTCCATGGCGATCATCATCCAAAGTAGACCATGCATCACCCCACAAGTGACGCCATGGCCATACCATTTTAGTCCAGGAAGCACCTCATTCCCATCCATATATCATGCATAAGGTCAATTTGACCACTTAAACTCAACCCCCTTCCTGGATGATCGAGTTGTACAAGCAGAATGAAAGCACACCTCCGCGCACTGCATTTGGCCCACCATACCTCCAGCAACATAAACCCATCTGTGACATCTTCCGCTTCATAAACATCGCACATGATACCAACCAATGAGACCCCTACCCCCAGCAAAACACCATCCTCACACCATCAGTGAGCGACCCTCTTTCACGTTTAGGGGTACCCGTCTCTGTGTTTTGTACAAACCAAACCCCATTATTTTATTCTTTTGGTAAGTGTACAAAGACCACAAACGATGCCCTTCGCCACTTCACCCTCATATTTCACCTTTTCTCCCATGGCAGTAGTCCCCCATCTCCCTTGGTCGAAGTATTTCATCTCCCCCATGCACGCACCATTACAACAATCATAGTCGGTTCATACCCGCCCTTGAAGTCCTACCGACTCTAGGGACTTTTCCCTTCAGAAATACCTATGACTGCCACCAAGCTACTCAAGTATACTTTGACCTCGGGCCACTAAACCCCCATCATCCTTTTTCAGCTACCGCTCACCAACATGGCTATGTTAAACCCATTATGGTTCGGTTAAGGCTTCCTTTTTGTCGACATCAACACCTCTTTTCCAAAAAGGAAGCGGTACCTTGGATGACCCCTCCCCATGCAAAGGGGTATCCTCGGGTGGCACTATGGGAGACATCATTGTCCATAGATTTCATCGATCCTCTTGAAATTAGACTACAGCAAAATATTTCATGTCACAATGGTATCATACCTTACAACCATTTCACTTTGATCAAGATCAGTCGAAGACCTGTGCCTTTATAAGCGACTCTAACAAAAATTCCTACACGAGAAGGTCCCAGCCAGTACATATGCGTACATTGCATAGTGATATGCCATACTAGGGTTACGCATATGGGTACCACATTGCACCTATCGTCAAAGAAAAAATGCCCCTGAGGGCGTCAGCAGTCATCGTCAACAACCACCAGCATCACTACCTCCGTAGTGACACAGACATCACATGTATCTGTCAATTTTGTTTAACTGGCCACAACATCACGAGCATGGGACATTCCTGCCTCATTGAAATTTTGTAAATATGTTGTATATTTTTTCTGCTTGCGGGGGGTCCCTTAGGCCATGGTTATCTAGGAAATGGTGCAATGTGTTGTATATTCCAAAATTACACGTAGGCCTCTCTCTCTCTCTCTCTCTCTCTCTCTCTCTCTCTCTCTCTCTCTCTCTCTCTCTCTCTGCGTACGATACTGAAAAGAAACTATAATGTATTTCGGCTATACAGTTCTTCCTAGACCTCACATATTAAGGGGCAACTATTAACACTAGAAAATCATACAGTAGAAGATGACATCAATTAATGTCGAGCCCACGCATTTACAGGACATGAATACACTATGGAATCAAGAAGTATTTAAAATATCTAAGGTTTTGAAAAAATAAAATTTTAACTAGTCATAAATGCTCAAATGTGCGCTTTTTCCTTCGAGAAGAGCACCTTATGTGTGCCCTTTTTCCCGAAAAGTGCGCATTCCTAGGAATGGAAAAAAGTCGCTTTCCGAGACCACTACAAGCAAAGGATAGTTACTCCTTATGTGAAAGCCACCTAAGGACAGCCACCAGCACCTCCTTAGACATTATGTGAGCACACAATGGAATCACACCTCTCCCTTGGGTCACCATCCATCATGTACCGAGGGAGGAAAGGAAGATTTGAAGCTCACCTATATAAACCCACCAAGAGATGAAAAAATGGTGATCACAAGGTTATGCTAGCCAAAGTTGCCCAAGAAACACTAGCATTGTGTGTGACCCAAGGAGCTGGAGCTAAAGAGGATTCGATGGTTGGCCACCCAACATCTTAGTCCACCATAGTAGAGAGAGAGAGTTAGACTGCATCAGAAGGCAGAACTTGAATGGCAAACATCCTTGCATCGAGACCTAGAGCCATTGCCTAGGGGCTCTTCGGTAAGTGGGTAAGATTTTATTTTATTACAAGCATTCAATAAGAAGAGGCCATCGAGCCATTGTTTGCATTATTACTGTTTGGAACTCTCTATATAACTTCTTTTGTGTTTTTAGTTTTAGTTTTTTAACCAGAGCATACTTCAGCATATTATTTCATTTAAGTTTTATGCTTTTGAGCTCCCCCCATATACTGCCTGTTATTATTAGTTTAGAGAGTTTACCAAATCTCTAAGCTCGTGTGATTTCATACAGTCGTGTGTCGAATCCACCAAAACACTAACATTAACCTTGACCTTAACTATAACCTGATCCTAACCTTAACCAAACCTTAACCTTAACTTTACCCTTACCCTTAACCTTAACTTTAAATTTACCCTTAAACTAACCTTAACCTTAAACTTAACCTTAACCTTATCTTAACCTTAACCTGACCTTAACCTAAGGTTAAGGTTAAGGTTACGTTAAGGGTAAAGTCAAGGTTAAGGTTAATGTTAGGTTGAGGTTAGGTTAAGGTTAAGGTTAGGGTAAGGTTAAGGTTAAGGTTAGGTTATAGTGAAGCTTAATGTTAAGATAAGGTTCAGGGTAAGGTTAAGGTTAGGGTTAGGTTATAGTTAACGTTATGGTTAGGGTAAGGTTAGGGTTAGGTTATAGTTAAGGTTAAGGTTAAGGTTAAGGTTAAGGTCAAGGTTAAGGTTACGTTAGGTTAAGATTAGGGTTAGGTTAAGGTTAAGGTTAAGGTTAGGTTAAGGGTAAAGTCAAGGTTAAGGTTAGGTTAAGGTTAATATTAGGGTAAGGTTAAGGTTACGGGTTTAGTCAGGTTAAGGTTAAGGGTGAGGTTAAGGTTAAGGTTAAGGGTTTCCTAAAGGTTAGGGTTAGGTTAATTGTAAATTTAAGGTTAAGGTTAGGTTAAGGTTACGGTTACGGTTAATGTTAGGCTAAGGTTAAGGTTAAGGTTAGGTTAAGGTCAAGGTGAAGGTTAAGGTAAAGGTTAAGGTCAAGGTTAAGGGTAAAGTTAAGGTCAAGTTTAGGGTTAGGTTATAGTTAAGGTTAAGGTTATGTTAAGGGAAAATTCAAGGTTAAAATTAACCTTCCCATAACCTTAACCTTAACCTAAAGTCAAGGTTAACCTAAAGGTTAAGGTTAAGATAAGGTTAAGGGTATGGGTTTAGTAAGGTTAAAGTTAAGGTTAAGGTTACGTTAAGGGTAAAATCAAGGTTAAAGTTAGGTTAAGGGTAAGGTTAAGGTTAGGTTAAGGTTAAGGTTAAAGGTTTGGGAAGGTTAAGGTTAAGGTAATGTGAAGATAAGGTTAAGGGTAAGGTTAAGGTTAAGGTTATGGTTAAGGTAATGTTAGGTTAAGGTTAGGTAAGGTTATGGGCTAAGGTTAAGATTAAGGTTAGGTTAAGGTTATGGGTTAAGGTTAAGATTAGGTTAGGTTAAGGTTAAGATAAGGTTAAGGATAAGGTTATCTTAACTTTACCCTTAAGGTTAAGGTTACGTTAAGGGTAAGTGAAGGTTAAGGTTAGGTTAAGGTTAAGATAAGGTTAAGGGTAAGGTTAAGGTTAAGGTTAGGTTAAGGGTAAAGTTAAGGTTAAGGTTAAGGTTATGGCTATGGGAAGGTTAAGGTTAAGGTTAAGGCTACGTTAAGGGTAAAGTCAAGGTTAAGGTTAGGTTATGGTTAAGTTTAAGTTTAATGTTATGGGAAGGTTAAGCTTAAGATAAGGTTTAGGTTAAGGTTAAGGTTAGGTTAAGGGTAAGGTTAAGGTTATGGGTAAAGTTAAAGTTAAGGTTAGGGTAAGGGTAGGGTAAGGTTCAGGTTAAGGCTAGGTTAAGGTTAAGGTTAAGGTTAAGGTTAAAGTTAGGTTAAGGTAAAGGTTATTGGAAGGTTAGGTTAAGGTTAAGGTTAAGGTAAGGTTAAGGTTAAAGTCAATGATAGGTTATAGTTAAGGTCAAGGTTAAGGTTAGGTTATAGTGAATGTTAAGGTTAAGGTTAAGGTTAAGACCCGTAACCTTAACCTTCACCTTTAACCTTAACCTAGCTTTAACCTTAACCTTAACCTTACTAAACCCGTAACCTTAACCTTAACCTTAACCTTGACTATAACCTAACCCTAACATTACGCTAACAATAACCGTAAGCTTAACCTTACCTTAACCTAACTTAACCTTAACCTTGACCTTGACATTAACCTTAACCTTAACCTTTAGCTTACCTGTAAGCTTAACCTTAACTTGATCCTTAACCTTAAATTTACCCTTAACTTAACCTTAATGTTAACCTTAACCTTAAATTTACCCTTAACCGTGACTTTACCCATAACCTTAACCTTAACCTTTACTTTACACTTAACCTAATCTTAACTTTAACCTTAACCTTAACCAGACTCAACCCGTAACCTTAACCTTAACCTAAACTTAACCGTAATCTTAACCGTAACCTTCCCATAACATTAACCTTAACCTTAACTATAACCTAACCCTCACCTTGATGAAACCCTTAACATTAACCTTAACATTGACCTTCACCTTAACCTTAACCTTAACCTTACCCTTAACCTTAAACTTAACCTTGACGTTAACTATAACCTAACCCTAACCTTAACCTAACCTTAACCTTGACCAAATACTTAATGTAACCTTAACCATGACTTTACCCTTAACTTAGGTTAAGGTTATGGTTAAGGTTAAGGTTAAGGTTAGGTAAAGGTTAAGGTAAGGTTAAGGTTAGGTTAAGGTTAACCTTGAACTTGACCTTAACCTTAACCTTAACCTTACCCTTAACCTAACCTTAACCTTAACCTCAACCTTTGCATAACCATAACCTTAACCTTAACTACAACCTAACCCTAACCTTAAACAAACCCTTAACCTTAACCTTATATTACCCTTAACCTTAACATATCCTTAACGTTAACCTTAACCTTAACCTTGATCTAACTGTAACCTTAACCTTAAATTAACCTAACTTAACATTAACTTTAAGGTTAGGTTAAGGCTAAAGTCAAGGTTAAGACTAAGGTTAAGGTTAAGGGTAACGTTAAGGTTAGGTTAAGGGTAAAGTTAAGGTTAAGGTTAGGGTTAAGGTTAAGGTAAGGTTAAGGTTAAGGTTAATGTTAAAGGTTTGGTCAAGGTAAGGGTTAGGTTATAGTTAAGGTGAAGGGTTTGGTCAAGGTTAAGGTTAAGGGTAAGGTTAGGGTAAAGGTTCAGGTTAAGGTTAAGGTTAAGCTTATTCTTAAGTTTAAGGTTAAGGTTAGATAAAGGTTAAGGTTAAGGTTAAAGTTAAGGTTAAGAGTAACATTAACGTTAAGGTTAGGTTAAGGTTAAGGTTAGGTAAGGATAAGGTTAAGGTTAATGTTATGGTTATGGTTAAGGTTAGGTTAAGGGTAAAGTTAAGGTTAAGGTTAGATTATTTTTAAGGTTAAGGTTACAGGTTTATTCAGGTTAAGTATAAGGTTAAGGTTATGGGTTTAGTCAGGTTAAGGTTAAGTGTTTGGTAAAGGTTAGGGTTGGGTTATAGTTAAGGTTAAGGTCCTTACCCTTAACCTTAACCTTGACCTTAACTATAACCTAACCCTAACCGTACCCTTAACCTTAACCTTAACCTTAACCTAACCTTAACCTTACCCTTAACCTAATATTAACCTTAACCTTATCCTTAACCTTAACCTTAACCTTAACCTGACTAAACTTGTAACCTATACTTAGCCTTAACCTTATCTTACCTTGACCTTAACTATAACCTTAACCTTAACCTTAACTTTACCCTTAACCTAATCTTAACCTTAACCTAACCCTAACCTTGACTTTACCCTTAACTTAACCTTAACATTTGTTATAAACTAACCCTAACCTTGACCAAACCCTTAACCTTAACCTTAACCTTACCCTTAACCTTATCTTAACCTTTACATAACCCTTAACCTTAACCCTAACCTTGACCAAACCCTTAACCTTAACCTTAACCTTACCCTTAACCTTATCTTAACCTTTACATAACCCTTAACTTTAACCTTAACCTTAACCAAACCCTTAACCTTAACCTTAACCTTACCCTTAACCTTATCTTAACCTTTACATAACCTTAACCTTGAAGTTAACCTTGTTGGAGAGGTAAATCCCCTCTGCGGACAGAGGCGATCCCTACTAGCCCAGATCAGGTCTAGCAACAATCGAGTCACGTTAAGACACAGGTTCCTAGTTAAAAAAGACCAAGATGCGACAAGAGGCCTACCTTAAGTCCCACATAGTTGTTGTTTGTAGAAGAGATGGCGCTTCCATCCTTCAATTTGGCAGATCAAAATTCTCCCACTAAGCACGTTCGAACACCTACATGTACACGAAGAAACAAAACACAATGTAAAACCTAATACATGCAACCATATATCAGTCAGAGATGATATAATTCATAACATAAGACATGAACATATGAATGGAACCATAATCGAAGTCGTTTATTATTAATCAGAACAAAGAAAGATACAACCTGAGTTCTGATGCTGGATCTTCCTTTGGCGGGTTGACAGTGGAGTACGTCTCGATAAAGCTCATTGGGAATGGGACAAGTCTCTCTCTCTTCGGCTGTCTGACGATAATCTCCTTACTACTGATTCAGCTCTATTCAAGCTAGCTTGCAAAGGGAAAATGACAAGCTTATATAGATGGTGTAAGGGGAGTTGGGATCCCTACAATGGTGGGATTGGCCCTATCCTCAAGGAAGCTTCAATGATAGGTGGAAAACCACTTCCCCTACATGGAGATCTGGAGCCAAACCTCCCAACTCGTTTTAGAGACTCGTTCAGGAGTTGGTTGGAATCAAACTTACGCCATTTATTTTTTTTAAAAATCGTTATTAAGCCTGGTGCGAGTAATACACTGGGACAAAGCGCTAGTTGACACTCCCTCTTTGGTGGATTTTCCCCATTGGCACGAGGGCTGAACTGGCTGGTCGCACCAAGGCCAAAAGGTCTATTTTTAGGGCTTTTCATAGGAAATTGTCTTCAGAGGAATGATTTTCCTTGTTAAGGGGGATGCCATGAAAGTGGTTTCAAGTCATGTCACTGCTCACAGGTCATGGAAAAGGCCCTCCAATGTGCGGGACGGGGGATTGTAGGGACGGTGACAAATTACTATGTAACATATGCCCCCTAAAGCATGAGGCCCGAGAGAGAGAGAGGGGTGAAATTCTTTACGAGAATGTGTCCAACTGAAAACACTACCGTTGGAAAACCTGCGTAGACAAGTACAACTGATATCTCAAATACATGATATGTGGTATGGGCGCAGCCATCCATAATAGAGTATACAATAATCAGGATCCAAGGTATGGACACATCCATCTAGAAAGGATCAATAAGTAGACTCAGGTATGGTCACAGCCATCCAATCAATGAGTCACGTAACCAATCATGATAATCCAAAAAATCTGTAGCTTGGATTCCATTAGACAAAACACAGGGTCTTGCGCTCCATCTTGACCCGTACAGACTACAAGTCCTAGCATGTGAATAAGTGAGCTGAAGTTGAACATGCAAGAACATTGTCTTATTACCAACCAATGATGAAAGTTGTTAACATACACGAGAGATGTTAGCCCCCCTATAAATGTTTGACAAGAAAACAGGGGGCTTAATGTTTTTGAGCCTACAAGTAATGCATTTCCTTTGGAAACACATCATCCTTGAAGCCTCCTTGTGCCTTTTGTCCTTTGATAAAGTCCCCTCTGCTGATTTATATTATAAAACCTCTCTGTTTGTGAAGAAATGCTCAAAGGCCTATCTCCCTTTCCCCTTATTTCACCCCCACTTAGCCTCTATTTTATTCGCCCTTGTCTCCCCTTCTATTTCCTTTCTTACCCTTCAAATCCCCCCAAAATCCACTTTAATTTCTTGCCAAATCCTTTATAACCACTTCCCCTTTCCATACCCTACCATGTATTACAAATAAACTTTATTGTAAAGTTTATGTTATATAATATGTAACCCGCCGCTGTTTTCTTCGCAAATATTTGCGATGCGATCTGATCACGCCATTGCACTTTCTGCCCATCGCAGATATCAATCATCGCATGATCACATTTTCACTTGTTCGTTTGATCGATCCATCACAAAAGTTTGCGATGTGATCTGATCGCCTCGCAAATCCTCCATCGCACTTGCGGCCATTTCTTGTCCTCTCCGATTTGGTGTGAGCCGTTGATCTGGTCCCCAGATCCAATGACCAACGCTCAATCGTGCCCCTCGCCGATTCGCAAGCGCAATTTCCAGACTCACGACCCTTTGCATCTCCCGATTGCTCCTCCGCCGTCGGTCTACCTCCAAATCGGACGGTTGGCGCTTCATCCCACCCCGCCAGTCACCTCGCACTTCCCAATCGCTTCCCCTTCCTTGATCGCATTCGGAAGCTATAAGTGTGTGTCCCTCTCGTCCATCATGATTGCGATTTTCTGACTAAGCCTTGACCATCCATTGGGTCTAAGATCTAACGGTTGGGATCTGATCACCATCCACCTCCGGCTGGGTCCCACCTCATCGCATTTCACTGCATTCCGTTCACATTTCTTTGTATTTTGTTCGAAGTCTAAAGTCTTATGTTTCACGGTGGTTCCGCCCACTTTCATATATCATTCCGCTGCTCGACCCCCGCCGTTGATCTTCACTCCCAGGCCGCGATCTTGTTGATAATGTAGCAAGATGATGGAGCTTAGTGAAATGAAGTCACCTTCACTAAGTGGGCCCACAGGTAAATTCTGGAGCAAAATCTATTTTTAGACTATGTCTATTTTTAGACATATGGAGCATGGTTCGGGGATTCCAGTTTGAGATTCTTGAAGTATGTGTCATGTTGGTAAAAATATATGAGACTCTATTTTTGAGGTCAAAGAGGTCGAAGTCTATTTTTAGCCTGCCTCTCCTTAAAACAGGGAAGTCAAATATTATTTACCCTTAGTAATATTTAGACTATAAACAACAGTTTACTCTCTTGGAGCACTTCAGTTCGAGCTACAGAAGTGGATCATGCATCTGAAAGAGGAATCACGTGGTTCCCAAGGGTTTGATGGCATCATGCATGGTTGACTTCAGTTTGACTTCAGTGGCAGAAGTTTGGAGTTAATGAGACAACTAGTGGAGTTGTGTTCTCTTTATTTTAGTTGAACTAGTTGAGATTAGTTTAACTAGCTAATCAATTAGTTATGAGTGGAGTGAATTAAATATTATTTAATTCATTAATTATTAATTCATTATTCAACTCAAGAACACATTAGTTCACTACAGTGCATGATCAGTTCAGTGAAGACCAGTGAAAGAGGTAGATGAAAGGGTGGAGTTAGCTATCAGTTGTGACTATACTGTTGCTATTTGCAACACACAGATAGGTGGAGTAAGCCCATGAGGATTGTGCAGTTCAGGCTGGTGGTTTATCTATATAAAGAGGCCATCCCATAGCATTGAAACATGCAATAGAGGCAAGGCAAATAGTGGTGAGTTTTGAACCAGTAACCTGTTCAAAACTGAGCTAGATTGTGAGTAACTATATGAGAAAGTACTGAGTACTTGTGAGGAGTATTGTACTGAGTTTGTTACTTGATTTCTCCATTATAATATACACAATAGCTGTGGGGTTTTCATCTATAAGCTTTCCCCATACATACTGTGTTAATGTGTATGATGATTTGATGTGTTATCGCTTGATTTTATTTCCGCATGTGTGATGATCTGAGTTGGTTGAGTGGAAGAGATTATGTGTTGTGTATGAAGTTAAAATAGTATGTGACCAGGATAGTCTCGGTGGATAATTAATTATTATTCATCAAATTTCTACATGGTATCGGAGCTATTGAATCAGAGATTGATCATCACAGTGATTACAAACTTATTTCGGTAGACAGAGTCTGCATGCGGGCCAGGTAGCCTCCGGATTCATCTTTCTTCGGAAAGTGAAAGGTCTGGTAAATGCCCCTTGCAGTCGATCTCCGTGCTAGAAATAATTTGTTCTCACAGATCTAGAGCGGTTGAGCTTTGAGGTGGAATTCGAAATTTTGCAGCAGTTTTGTTTTCTTGGTGCCGGTGTTGAAAATGTCTTTCAACGGTTTGCGACTCGAATATGCTCTTGAAGGTAGTTCGAATTATGTTGCATGGAAGGATCGCATGGAGGCAGTATTAGAAGATAATGGTCCGAAGGAGTTCGTAGATACGGATGTCCAAAAGCCCACTGATCCTGCTGAAGTCGATGCATGGCAAAAGAAGATGGCGAAATGTCGAAGGATCCTGTTGGAGGGCGTCAAGGATCATATTGTATCCAGCCTGCATGGAAAGGCTACTCCATTTCTAATGTGGAAAGATTTGACGGATCTATTCCAGAGTAAGAGTGACCAAAGGAAGCTGGCGCTCAAAGATAAGCTCAGGAACATCAAGATGGAGAAGGGTGACAGTATCACCAAATACCTCACGAAGTTCACTCAATGCAGAGATGAGCTGGGAAGTGTGGGGGTGACTGTCGAAGACGAGGACATGGTCGACCTGGCTCTCCTTGGTCTTCCGAAGGCTTGGCACTCATATCAAGATAGTGTCAATGGTAGGGAGAAGCTGCCGGGATGGGAGCGCCTTTGGGCGGATCTCATGCAGGAGGAGATAAGGAGGACTACTCGAGATGGATCTTCATCAAAGGGAGCCGATGAAGAAAACTGCGCTTTGGTTGCCAAAGCAAAGAAGGGGAAGGGTAAGAAAACCTCTCATTCTGGTGCAAAGGGCAAGAAGCAGGATATGGCGAAAGTGAAGTGTTTTCACTGCCATGATCACGGACATTATGCTACCAATTGTCCAAAGAAGAAGAACAACAAGCAAGCGGGAAGATCTGCAGATGGAGAAGCTTTGGCTTCACAGTTCGAGCTTGACTTTTCACTGATTGCATGCTTGGTTTCAAGTGTGCTGGGATCGTTATGGTTCTTGGACAGCGGTGCGTCATTTCATATGACGGGAGATCGGGAGTTGTTCTTAGATCTGGAGGACAAAGATTTGGGTGTGCACATCGAGATGGGCGATGATGGTAGATACAGTGCGACTGGTATCGGTACCATATCCTTTCAGAGGGAGTCTGGTAAACCCTTTGTACTGAAGGATGTCATGCATGTACCTGGATTGAAGAAGAACCCGATTTCAGTAGCGATGTTGGAGGATAAGGGGTATGATGTGGTCTTCAGCGAAGGAAAAGCCTTCCTGCGCAGTAAGACTACTGGAGAGACCCGAAAGATAGGGGTTCGAACCAAGAACCTTTATCAGTTGCAGGTAGATGGCTGCGCAGCTATGGCATGCAAGGCGGGAGAAGTGGTGAGCCGGGATGATGAGGGCGAACCGTGGCACAGGAGATTGGGCCACCTTCACCATGGAGCTTTGAAGATTCTGCAGCAGATTTCTATTGGGCTTCCTAAGGGCACTCTTGCGCAGTCAGATCAGTGCAAGGGGTGTACTTTAGAGAAGTATGTGAAAGCCACCTTTCACGAGAAGGATAGTCGCGCCACGACGATCCTTGAGAGAGTTCACACAGACGTGTGTGGTCCTTTCTCGGTTGCTTCGACAGCAAAGCACAAGTATTATGTGATCTTTGTTGATGATTTCTCTCGAAAGTGCTGGATCTTCTTCATGCAGAAGAAGAGCGATACATTCGCGAAGTTCCGTGAGTTTAAAGCACTGGTCGAGAAGGAGTCGGGGAAGAAGGTGATTGCTCTAAGGAGTGATAACGGTGGTGAATTCATCTCGGCTGAATTCAAGGAGTTCTGCAGCGCAGAAGGGATTCGGTGAGAGCTCATCGCACCCCATAACCCACAGCAGAACGGGGTGGCTGAGCGGAAGAACAGAACGATCGTGGGTGCTGCACGGGCGATGTTGCATGATCAGGGCCTACCCCTTCACTTGTGGGCCGAGGCATGCAATACAGCAGTGTATGTGCAGAACCGTTGTCCTCACAAGG
This sequence comes from Pinus albicaulis, assembly GCA_034641835.2. Taxonomy (NCBI): domain Eukaryota; kingdom Viridiplantae; phylum Streptophyta; class Pinopsida; order Pinales; family Pinaceae; genus Pinus; species Pinus albicaulis. Next base: position 111,857 of record JAXQQM020074247.1, on the reverse strand, counting down.
TTCTTGGCATGAGTACACCGGAGGAGGCTTATTCTGGCAAGAGGCCCGATATTTCCCATTTGCGGATTTTTGGTTCTCCTGTCTACATGCATGTGACGAAGGATGCGAGAAGGAAGCTGGATCCGACCGCAGAGGTTGGAATATTTGTGGGGTACACTGATACACCTCACAACTATTGGGTGTATTTGTCAGACAGTCGCAAGACTGTTGTGTGACGGGATATAAAATTTCAGGAGGAGAAAGCCATGCAGTGTTCGCTTGAGAGGGAGCTACACTTGCATGCAGATGAGGAGCTGTTAGTTCCTAAGGAGGATCTTCCGGATGTGGATCAGCCACAAGAGGAGGTTCAGGAGGTGGAAGAAACCACCCAGGCAACGCCAACCATCAGAGGGCGCATGCGCACTACAGAAGCTGAGCGACTGGCTCGGGATGCAGAGAAGGTTGTAGGACCACCTACAGCACAGCGCAGACAGAGACAGTCACCGGATCGGTACACTGGATACATGGCTCTTATGAGTCAATGTGTTGTGACAAAGCCATCCTCTTTTGAGGAAGCTGTGGAGGAACCCGCATGGGTTGATGCCATGATCGAAGAATATGATTCGATCATCAGGAACAGTGCATGGGAGATTGTCCCAAGACCGGTGGGGAAATCAGTGGTGGGTTCGCGATGGATATACAAAGTGAAGCAGGCGGCTGACGGGAGTGTGGAGAAGTACAAGGCGAGATTTGTCGCCCGTGGCTTTTCACAGATCGAGGGGATCGATTATGAGGAGACTTTTGCACCTGTCGCAAGGCACTCTTCCATACGGACGATCCTTGCTCTCTCAGCGCAGATGGGGTGGCACATTCATCAGATGGATGTGAAGAATGCGTTCCTCAATGGAGTTATTGAGGAGGAGGTGTACATAGAGCAGCCTGAAGGTTTCGAGATCTTCAGCAGTGAGTCGCATGTGTGCCGACTCAAGAGAGCACTGTACGGGCTGAAGCAAGCACCTCGTGCTTGGTACACTCGAATAGACAGCTACTTCATCGGGCTTGGATTCTCCAAGAGTGAGGCAGATCCAAACCTGTACCAGATTTTGGTGGAGGGGAAGTTGTTGATCATCGTACTGTATGTAGATGATCTGATTTTGACTGGCGATGAGCAGTTGATACTTTCATGCAAGGAGGATCTTGCACGAGAGTTTGAGATGAAGGACTTGGGCATCCTTCATTATTTCATGGGATTGGAGATTTGGCAGCGCAGCGGAGGACTGTTTGTTTCTCAGGGCAAGTATGCCCGGGAGATTCTGGAGAGGTTCAACATGCAAGGCTGCAAGCCTGTTGACACTCCTCTTCCTGGTGATTGGAGGAAGGAGGATGCTACTTCAGCGAAGGTAGTGGATGCCACTGTCTATCGACAGTTGGTGGGGTCGCTTATGTATCTGGTCAATACACGACCCGATATATGCTATGCAGTTAACCAGCTTTCGCAAGCTATGGTTAAGCCTACCAAGCTCTTTTGGAAGGCAGGCAAACATGTATTGCGCTATATTAGAGGCACATCGGGATATGGTCTATGGTACAGACAGGAGGATGGAGCGAAGCTTTCTGGCTTCACTGATGCAGATTGGGCAGGGAGTCCAACGAACCGGAAGAGCACATCTGGAGGAGTTTTCAGCATTGGGTCGATAGTAGTTTCCTGGTACAGCAGGAAGCAGAGATCCGTGGCACTCAGTTTAGCAGAGGCCGAGTACATGGCAGCTAGCTTGGCTGCATGCGAGGCTATTTGGATGAGGAAGATCCCCTCGCAAGATTGTTCAGGTTGCATTTGGAGCCTATAGTGATCTACTGTGATAACCAGAGTTGCATTAAACTCTCAGCTAATCTAGTATTTCATGATAGGTCCAAACACATCGACATCAGGTACCATCATATCAGAGATTGTGTTCAGCGGAGAATCATGATGCTTTCATATGTTCCCACGGAGGATCAGGATGCTGACATCTTGACGAAGGCGCTCACCAGGAGCAAGTTCGAATTCCACAGAGGCAGGATAGGGGTTGCGGATAATCCATATCTTGCTGAGAGGGAGTGTTGAAAATGCAGCAAGATGATGGAGCTTAGTGAAATGAAGTCGCCTTCACTAAGTGGGCCCGCAGGCAAATTCTGGCACAAAATCTATTTTTAGACTATGTCTATTTTTAGACATATGGAGCATGGTTCGGGGATTCCAGTTTGAGATTCTTGGAGCATTGGTCATGTTAGTAAAAATAGATGAGACTCTATTTTTTAGGTCGAAGAGGTCGAAGTCTATTTTTAGACTGCCTCTCCTTAAAACAGGGAAGTCAAATATTATTTACCCTTAATAATATTTAGACTATAAACAACAGTTTACTCTCTTGGAGCACTTCAGTTCGAGCTACAGAAGTGGCTCATGCATCTGATAGAGGAATCACGTGGTTCCCAAGGTTTTTATGGCATCATGCATGGTTGACTTCAGTTGGACTTCAGTGGCAGAAGTTTGGAGGAGTTAATGAGACAGATAGTGGAGTTGTGTTCTGTTTATTTTAGTTGAACTAGTTGAGATTATTTTAACTAGCTAATCAATTAGTTATGAGTGGAGTGAATTAAATATTATTTAATTCATTAATTAGTAACTCATTATTCAACTCAAGAACACATCAGTTCACTACAGTGCATGATCAGTTCAGTGGAGACGAGTGAAAGAGGTAGATGAAAGGGTGGAGTTAGCTATCAGTTGTGACTATACTGTTGCTATTTGCAACACACAGATAGGTGGAGTAAGCCCATGAGGATTGCGCAGTTCAGGCTGGTGGTTTATCTATATAAAGAGGCCATCCCATAACATTGAAACATGCAATAGAGGCAAGGAAATTAGTGGTGAGTTTTGAACCAGTAACCTGTTCAAAACTGAGCTAGATTGTGAGTAACTATATGAGAAAGTACTGAGTACTTGTGAGGAGTATTGTACTGAGTTTGTTACTTGATTTCTCCATTATAATATACACAATAGCTGCGGGGTTTTCAGCTATAAGCTTTCCCAATACATACTGTGTTAATGTGTATGATGATTTGATGTGTTATCGCTTGATTTTATTTCCGCATGTGTGATGATCTGAGTTGGTTGAGTGGAAGAGATTATGTGTTATGTATGAAGTTCAAATAGTATGTGACCAGGATAGTCTCGGTGGATAATTAATTATTATTCAGCAAATTTCTACAGATCTAATGGTCTGCGCTACATTCTACCATCAAACCATATTATTCGTGAGTCTTCACCAGTTCATTACATTTTTCCGTGCTATCATATTTTTCGCCCTTCGCTCCACCAGTCTTCCATTGCATTGATTGTCTACACACAATTGTGAGTTTCTGCAGAGTACAAGAGTTGAAACGCCACCATAACTACACAGTATGGATGCAACAGTAATTTTTCCATTAACAGAGGAAAGGAATTTAATGAAGGCCGGGTTTCCACGCCAGCAGAATGTATTCTTCCGAAGAAGGACGGATTTCCCATACTGTTTGATTATATGTCGTGCTCCAGAGGAGATCCCTGCTCGGAACGTAGTCCAAGGATATCAGAGCATTTTTTGCTCAATTATGGTGGACCATTCCATTTTTCATTGCCATTTTGTTTATTCACCAAGGGTACCACAAATTACAGCGAACTAGAATGCATCAGAGACATATCTGGAATCAATGAAGCCTGATGAAGATCATTCTTTTCTCCAAAGAGTGCCAAAAATTAATGCTCAGAGTTTAAAACAGAATGGGCTTCGGCCCTTCCCTTCTTTTCTGATTTTAATGTTATATTTAGTGTTCTACCTACTTCCTCTACTCTTTTTCAGCTATAAAAACTATGAGAAAACTGTTGTAAGGTTTGTTGATGAGATAGCCGGGAGGTGCAAGCAGTTTCCCTTGAGATAAGTTCTATGTGTATAGTTGTAAGATAGGCTGAGGAATATGTATTCAGACTGAATGACCAAGCTATTGGCTATGTTGTACCTGATTGGTGTTGATGTTTAATATGATAAGCACATTTCACTGGATCCTGATCTAAATCTGCGGTGATGTTTTTCTATCTCTGTGTTTATTTCCATTTCATTTCATTTCATCTAGCTTGCATCAAAAATTTGGCATAAGATTCACCTTTGTTAGGTGCCTTATGTTGCTGCTCTCCGAGCCTTTATGTTTTCTGCTTAATGTGTTTATCTAAAGATTTATTTCAATTGATTTGACCCGTGTAGTGGATGTTGTTGCCTACTAGCTGATGTATGAATTAACGGAATCTGTTTTAGATGTTCTTGTTAGGATTTAATGGAATGTGTTGAGAACACTGGGAGGTCTAGAACCCTGTATTTGCCTCACTAGGATCTTTCCATTATGATTAAGCCTTTCCAAGTTCCCTTGTGCTGCCTCTGATTTTTTCCAAGCAGGTCTGGAGTTAAATGACCTCTGACCTGATCTATAGATGGGATTAGTTGGTTCTCCCCCATTCACTCTCGGTCGTTAATGTCCCATACCACCCTATCACTTTAGGATCCAAGGCTTTAGATGACTAGCCCAACTGAAAGCTTGCATATTGATAGCAAGTAAATCCTTTCTTGACTCCATTACCCAATGGACTTGGTTTTCTCTGGATTATCTCTCCTTTACCTAAATTCTTCTTTGCCCAGTCCTCTCTCATGATGAAATCTTCCTCCCTGATTCCCAACAACCAAACTCTTAATCAAATAAACAAACCCTGTGCATATAACTAGCCTAAAATCATAACTTAGAGCCTCAAATACATACACTTTGACTCATATAGAGAGATCCCTCTCTGGACCTAGGAGGGCTAGATCCTAAGGTCTGAAAGTGGTTCTGATGTTGTCTCATCTTTTGGTCTTGCCAATCTGGCCAAAACACAGGAACCCCAACATAATGGCGACTCGACTGGGGAACACTGAGTGCATTGCACCTTAAGCATCCTTAAGCATTCAAAAGACCTACAATCTCTGGTTAGGTTGGCAGTTAAACAGATTCGATCCTCACATCAACCTCTACACCATTTTTGTGCTTCCCCATACTCTTGGGCAGAGTCTGGAAAGGGCCAGGTAGCCTCCGAATCTCACACTCTCTCTGAGGTGACACATCTGGTAAATGCCCTCCCAGTCAATCTCTGGTTAGATTTTGTTGTGTTGTGAAGATATCCTTGAAAGAGGACATCCCACAAGCACTGTGGTGGAAAGTGTACCCTCCCAAAACATCTCAAACCTTCCACCTAGAGAATCCAAGGCTCCATAAACGTTTCAAAGACTCCACTGGTGATCGGTAGGCCTGGTGATTATCTTGGTTTCACATAAGACTCCACTGGGAGACCAGCCTTTTAAACAACATCAACCACAATAAGAAAATCAAGTAGGGTTAGCTCTTGGTTGAAAGGCAACATTCTGGCTTCAAGAAACGTCTATACAAGAGCATATCCTAACCCAAACCCACCTGAAATAGTTGATAACCCTGAGAGAATAATCAAAGGATCTTCTGCACTTGAAGGACCAACTATTTCTTGTCACATTCATAGAGCTAACTCTGCACCAGAATACCTAACAGCTCTATTACATTTCCTCCCTGACCTAGACCTACCTAATAGACTACCAAGGACTAGGTCATTCAATCATCTAGACTAGCCGGACCCTGAGTTTCACAGTTCACCAACTCATAGTGGTCAACACACTAGAGACAGAGGAACCCCTCCATCTACACCACCTGATATCCACTTCATTCAAAACTTGGGGCTCTCCCACCCTAGATCTACTCAACAAACTTTTGCTAGTCCTAATATCCCTGTCATCCATATACCAGCTGCTCAAGTTAACCCTGTACCCCATCATAACATTATCATGGCAGCCTGGTATGCACCTCTGGTTTTACCTCAACCCTTGTTACCCTTACCCAATGATTATCAGTCAAAAATCCCACACTTCACTGCTAAAGAATCCATCACATCCCAACAACATGTAGATAATATGGAGGATTCTTTTGACTATATGGAAAATGATGATGAAACAATCAAAATGAGAATATTTGCCCAAAGCTTAGGGGGTGATGTAAAGAAATGGTTTAAAATTTTACCTCCTGGCAGTATCCAAGATCTCCCTGCGTTATATCAAACCTTCATAAATAAATGGGAAGTTAGGGAAAACCCTCGCCAGCTCCTAGCAGACTACATGACCCTTAAGAGGAATGTGGGAGAGGGCGTTCATGATTACACCACTAGATTCAATAACATTTACAATGCTCTCCCTCCACACATGAAACCTCCTCAAGGTATGGCCCTAGCCAGATATCCTGATGGATTTGATGCTGACATGGCCTATGAGCTTAGAGATAAAGAGTATAACACATTGGAAGACATGCATAAAGGAGCCATAAATATAGAAGCAAACTTGATGGAAAAGAGGGCAAGATTGAGAGATGAAAAGAGAGTAACATATAGACATGACAATGTAGCCTCCACATCTGATCCCAATTATGATAGATTATCTAAGAACATGGAGAAGCTGCAAAAAATGATGGAAAAAATGGTTGTCACAGTCAGCAATCAAAACAAAAACCAAAATCAGAACCAAAACTTTAGGAGAAACAATACCACTCCCAACAGATAAAGAGAGTCAGACCAACAAGTTGTTCCCCCATTCCAAAAATTTCTTGATGAAGATTCGGGAATCATAGAAGAGTCTGAAGGGAATGAAATAAACATGTTTGAAACAGAAAATTCAGTCCATGGCTATCCCACAAAGGAAGATCAGCCCTTATCCACATATTGGGATGAGGAGTGGTCAGAGTCTGAGGATTACGGACTTGGATTTGAAAGCGCCATCATGCAGGTCAGAGAACAATATGAACTTAGGAGCAAAAAGAATCTAGACACTTCCAAACCAAAAACTCCTAAGATTAATAATAAGAAAAGACCCGAGAAATCTTCTAAAGCAATTGCTGAGAGTAATAAAACAACAGCTAAAAGTTCTAGAAAAAACAAGGAAAAATACAACCAAGACACTGAAAAACAAAGCCAACCAACCAGCAGCACTAGCACTGCAGTTAGTGCTCCTGATAAAATGATTCCTGACCCTGTGCATGCTGAGAAATCACAAACTGATTCAGCTACTAAGGCAGTAGAGAATAAAACAGAGTTAAGCACTCCAAAGACCCAGTCCACTTTCAATTTAGAGAGTGAGATTGCAAAAATAAAAATCTTTGTACCATTATCTAAGCTAGCCACTCAGGATGTATATAAAGGCCAAACTTTGAAAGCGTTGAATCTGGGGGAAAACAACGACACTGTGAATTTGAGTGATGATGAACCTGCCCTCCTGTTTGGTCCAAAGATTGAGGGAAAGTTTCAGGAAGGGGTAGTTCCACCTTTTTATATCAGTCTCAAAATTCATGAAAAAATACTCCACAATGCCATGCATGATTCTGGAGCATCATACAATTTAATGCCTAAGGTGGTGATGGAAATATTAGGCCTAGAGATAACCCACCCTTACAAATATTTTTATTCATTTGACTCTAGCAGAGTAAAATGCCTAGGTCTAATCAAAGACTTGTGTGTAAGCCTCACCCAGATTCCTGCTAAGTGTACGGTCATGGACGCAGTGGTGGCAGATGTGCCACCTAAATATGGCATGTTACTATCTAGATCATGGGGAGCCAAAATGCAAGGGACAATGCAGATGGACGGCTCATATGCCATTATCCCTATATTTGGCCAACTTAGAAGACTGTATAGGGTGTCCCAAATGAAATTCCTAGTCAGTAGCCCCGAGAAGCCTGAAAAATCCCCTTTATACTATGTGCATACAGATCTGGATTCATTCATCCTGTACAATGACCAATCCGTAGGAGAACCAGAATCAGGAAACGGAAGCGTAAAGGACAGCATCGAGCCCATGAACGTAAACATAATGGCTACTCTAGAGGAATACGATGAAGAAAATCATGGGCAGAGTACTCAAAATGAAACTCAAAGTAAACAAGAAACACAATGCATTCAACCTATCAGTCACTCTCCTCAAACCTACCCACCACGTGAAGAACAAGACGATTCACAACCTGGCATAGACCCCACAATGCAATATAATGGCGAACCCCCGTGGGAAATGAATTTCGATGGATCCTGTACTAGGAAAATTGCCGAAGCAGGGGTGTGGTTACGTAACGTAGAGAGTGATTATGCAGAGAGCCACGCTGTTAATCTGCACTTAAAATGCACAAATAATATTGTAGAGTATGAGGCTCTTATCGTGGGCTTAAATCTGTTGAAAAATTTAGGAGCCCGTAGGGTAACTATGCTAGGAGACTCTGAGTTAGTTATCAAACAAGTGAATGGTGAATACGCAGCAGAACAACCTAGATTGAGGGCATATAGGAATGATGCCATGGATATATTGAAAACTTTCATGGAATATGAATTGGTGTTTGTTCCCAGGAGTCAAAACGTTATTGCTAACGGATTAGCTTACCTGGCCAGTTCATATCCTAAGACTCCCCCTGACCAACAAATCATCATTCAGACCAAGTTTAGACTTGCAGTGCCATACAACGAAAAATATTGGCAGGTCTTTGAAAGAGACAAACAGATTGAAAATTTTCTGGTGGGCAGAAATGAGTTTGAATTTTCTGATTCTGACTTGAAATCTGATGACAACTGCCCAAGTGAGGATCCCCCGGATGAACAAGCAACACCCTATAACATAGAGATAAACACCCTGAATGAAGAAACTGGAAATCCAACCAAAAAATGTGGAAACGCGGATAGCGAAGAGATAGAGGTGTTGCAGGCCAAAGACAAGAATATACCCAGAGGCCTAGCACCCTTGGAGGACCTTTTTGACTTTGATGATGTAGCAAAAAATCCCACTATAGAACATGCAGACTCGGATATAGAAGAATGCAACATTGGCACTGAAGATAAGCCCAAAATGATTAAAATAGCTAAGTTTGTGCTTGCAGACATGAAGAAGAAATACATGGACCTGTTTAAGGAATTCATTGATGTGTTTGCATGGAGCTATGAAAACTTAAAGGCCTATGACACCAACATCATACAACACAAGATACCCTTGAAGGAAAATTAGAAGCCTTTCAGACAAAAACTCCACAGAATCAATCCAAAACAATTGCCTACAGTTTAAAAGGAGATTAAAAAGATGTATGAGGCAGGCATAATAGTTCCTGTAAGGTTCTCTAATTGGGTATCAAACTTAGTGGCTGTGAGGAAGAAAACATGGGAGATCAGATTGTGTATAGATTTCCGAAATCTCAACAGAGCCTCACTAAAAGACAATTATCCTTTTCCTAGAATGGAACATATCCTACAGAAGGTAGTGGGCTCATAAAGAATCTCCCTGCTAGATGGCTTTTCGGGTTATAACCAAGTGTTGGTACTCCCAGAAGATCAACTCAAAACAGCTTTTACCACTCCATGGGTCACCTTCATGTATGTGAAAATTCCTTTTGGATTGATGAATGCTGGAGCCACCTGTTAGCCCCCCTATGAAATTTTTGACAAGCAAATAGGGGGCTAAATCATTGTTGAGTCTTCAACGAATGCATTTCCTCTGAAAACACAGTCTCCTTGAAGCCTCTATGTGCCTTTTATCCTTTGATCAAATCCCCTCTGCTGATTCCCCTTATAAAGCCTCTCTGTTATGTGAAGAAATGCCCAAAGGCCCCCTCTTTCCCTCTTATTTCATCCCCCAAAGCCTTTGTTTTCTCTCCCCTTTATTCCCCCTTATTTCTCCATTTACCCCCCAAATCCTCCCAAAATCCCCTTTAATTTCTTCCCCTACCCTTTTTTTTCCCTTCTTCCCCCTTTATTTCTCTATCGTTCCCCTTCCCCAGCCCTAAAATCCATTAAAAGGGGCTAAAACCCACTTTTCGACCTTATTCTAAGGCCTAGCCCCTTCCCCTTAACCACTTCCCCAAATATGACCCCGCGCTAGGACCAAGCGCTTAAGTCCCAGGCGCTAATCCCAATTGGAAGCCGGGCGGGTGCGAAAACCCTGTGTAATATTGAAAATAGCCGATGCGATTTTTTTATTATAATAAGTCCCGCGACGTGTTTTGGGCCGTCGATCTATCACGAGATCTGATGGCGGAGCGCCAATCGCAAACCCCCCGTCAATCGTAATCGGAACACTCAAGTGACACCCCCCGATTGATCGCATCGCGCTCCGATTGCGATCCTCCGATCATATCTTGGCCGTCCATCTCCCAGCCGATCCAACGGCCCAGTGCTAATCACTTCTTTCCCTTCTTGCTTTCTGTTTTCTCCTCTGATTACATCCCTGCCATTGATTTGGACCCGAGATCAACGGTTGTCGCACAATCGCATCTCCCCTTCCGCACCCTCCTCTTTTCCCGCCGATTGATTGTGAGCCGTTGATATGATCGCAGATCCAACGGTCAGCGCTTAATCACAACAGCCTCCGATCAATCGCAAGCCTTTTCTCTCTACCTCCGATTGCGATGCTCCGATTTAATCATAGCCGTCCATCCTCCCGCAGATCCGACGGCCATCGCAAGCCTCCCTACCCTCCGCCTGATTTAATCCCGACCGTCCATCTCCCTGCTGATCAACGGTCCTGTGCCAATCGCAAGTCCGCCCGATCGCTGATCGCAAGTCCTTCTGTTTCTCCCCCGATTGCATCCCCACCGTCCGTTCCCTTCCAGATCCGATGGTTGGCGCTTAATCGCAACAGCGCTCCGATCGCAATCGCAAGCCTTCCCCGTTGTCTCCCGATTCAATCACAGCCGTCCATTCTCCCCGTGATCGGACGACCAGCGCTCAATCACATTCTCCCCCCCCCGATCGCCGATCGCAAGTTCTTCTCTCTGTCTTCCGATTGAATCTCCGCCGTCCGTTCCTCCTCCAGATCGACGGTTATTTCTTAATCGCACCACCCCTCTAATCGCAATCGGAAATTTTTGAATGTGCATTGTGATTGCCACTCACTCCAACCTCCGATTGCGATTGTGTGATTTCATCTCCGCCGTCCATTTCCTCCCGGATCTGACAGCTCAGGTTTCATCGCCCTCCGCCTCCGCCGGGTCCCACATTCATGCTCCGCTCCATTTTTTTTTCATGTTTTCCTTTGTAAATCACTCCGGTGGTCACATTTGAGTCTTTGCACGGTGTGATCATCTCGCCACCACTTTCATTTGTTTCTCCGCTGTTCCGCCACCATCCTTCCGCCTCCACAGCGTTTCTCCACCACCACTGTCCGGGCTTTAAAGCAGAGTTATTTCAAATTGTGCAGACATCTCATAGAGGTATTCTCAGCACTGCCAGCGGATCAGCAGATGGTTTCAAAGGGGTTAGTGGTTTCTGTTGACATAATTAATGTTAACCCCGCTATTCAAAGGATTAAGGTTCAGTTTGAAGACTAAGGAGCGCACCAGCAACGCCATAACTGTGCCACCTAACAGCAGGACGTTTCCTCTAGAAGTACACCTTCCCGCAGCATCCTCCATGTTTCTCGAGCCCAGGAAAGTCAAGAACACTGACAGAGCTTCTTAAAAGATAGTCAGGCAGCATTAAAGAAGCATGGAGGGCCTTGCAGACTTCCATCCAGTTCATTTATTCAAAATGGCAGCACAGAGTTCCAGACAGCCGAAGGACTCCAAATGAAATATCCGAGGTCAAAATAGACCTGACAGAGATCTCCAAAACAGCCTACAGAGTACACACAGCGCTGCATTTTGCCATTAAGTGGTATGGGCGTGAACACTTCCGCCGATTCTGTCTTAATGAGATCAATTCAATGTTCATCTACCTCTGTTTTCTCTCTTCTCCTATAAAAGATCCCGAGAACATATTGTAAAGGTTGTTGTTGCCTTCTTTACCGGGTTTAGTTTATTTGTTAGAATAGTCGTGGGAAGATGTGTAGGTAGTTTTGTATGTAGGCTAGGAGGAGAAATTTTGAGACATGTAATAATAATTAATATTATTTTGTTTCGTTTGTCGATTAATAAACCGTTTCCATGAGATCACAGTACATTACTATAGGTGATGTTTTCTTACTACATTTTTATTACATTTCCATATTGTTTCATGTTCCTTGATAGGCATCGAATAATGGTATAGGATTCACCTTGTTGGGTACTTTCTCTTGTCTTCTCTCCCTACCTTCATGTTTTCTGCCCTATGTGCTGTCTAAGAGTTAATTCATGGGTTTAACCAGCGCAGCGGATGTTATTGCCTGCTGGCTGATGTATGAACTTGGGGATTTGCGTCTTGAATGGGGCTTCTGTCAAATCTATCTCCTATTTTTCCCTTGGAGTTTTCATGAGACTGGGGTTAAATGACCTCACAAAATTTTGATCTATGTGCCCTTTGTATCACTGGTACCTTTGGTGTTTTGTATGAGTTTGAGTTAAATATACGGCTGATCTATAGACAGAAATTAGTTGCTTTCCTTCTTCCACTTTCTTCCTTAATGTTCCATCCCATCATCTATCTAAAAATATCCTCTAGTATAGATGACTTGCCCTTTGAAAGCCTTGGCTAGTGGATGCAAGTAATTTCCTTTCATGACTCCATGACAGAATGGATATGCCAATATGGCCATCCTCTCTGCCAGTATCTGTACCATGTTCCTATCATTGCTTTCTCGACTATGATCTCGTGACCAACCCAGCAACCCTCCAACCAAATCATTCAAAACCCCCCTTTGTGCTTCATAACTAGCCTAATATCTCAATTCGAGCTTCAAAGATAAATCATTCTTTGTTTATTGGAGAGATCCCTCTTCGAGTCCAGGAGGGCTAGATCCTAGGGCCCCAAAGTGGTTCTGATGTTGTCTCATCTTTTGGTCTTGCCAATCTGGCCAAAACATGGGAACCCCAACATAATGGCGACCATACTGGGGACGAATGCGAGTCAAGAACCAGCGTTGGTTGGTCTTTTTCCCATTTGTCTTCACCAACATAATGGTGACCATATTGGGGACGAATGCGAAATGGTGAACATGATAAGTTAGTATTACACATTATTATGATAACATAGCAGCGACTCCACTGGGGACGAATCTGAGAGTCAGGAACTGCTTTGCCTCTAGATTGGCTTTTCATTGCTGATGGTGGACAGCATCCGGCCTCAAATAGTCATATTCATCCACCTGGCGGCTCCACACTCCCTATGATCCAAAGACCAAATGACTCCACTGGTGAAGAACACTGAACTGGTCGAGAAGAGATAGTAGCCTTCTTTGCACAAGCGTGAATCCAAGCATCGACAGGGATGCAAAGTATAATGCTTTGTATAATAAAGTATGCAGAATAACAGAAGTGCTTGGTGAAATTCTGGAGACATACATGGCTAATATGAATGCAGATGATGATTATTTAGGGCAGGCCATATTATCTTGAAAAAATTAATCCAGAGATCTAGAAAGATGAGCAGGGACTTGTAGATGTGAGAATACGCAGAAAGATGAAGAGAAAGTGATGGGAAATTTCTGATTGTACACACCATTACCTTGTTACGAGCAAAAAAGCACAAGCGAGGTTAGCAAGAGCTGATAGGAAAGAGCCCATACCCAAAGGAAGCAGAAGACCGCACAGAAGAGGCAGAATCTGATGAAGAAGAAGAGGCTCAAGAGGAAATCTTGCCTCCCAGTCAGCTAACACAAGAGGAAGAGGACTGTTGTTCTTCTGTCCATGATGAGAAGGAAACCCCTCTTTTGACAGAAGAAGAGATTGATCGAATATTGAGCCAGTAGTCCACACCAGACATCTTCTATAGAACACAAGCTCCTGCTCAGTCATTAGTTGAGTTTGATGATTCAGTTTCAGAAGACTCCTCTATGGATCAGAAAGAAGAAAGATTTGTTGTGCACCCAGAATGGTGGACTTGGTCAGGTCCGCCTATCTATGACACTGATGGGGAAAGTTATGAAAGCATCAGTGATGAGTGTCATGAGATCGGACGCCAGCAGTATTTCCTTTCAGAAGATGAGGAGGAAAGAAAAGAAGAGGTTCTTGAGCACGATGAAAGCAAGGAGCTTACTCTTGAAGAAGAGGAAGCAAAGGAACAAGCCCCTGCTCAAGAATACTTGGATCTTTTCACGGAGCCCTGCACCTTAGAGCAGAACATATCGGAGCTCCAAGAGGACTCAGCTGCAATATACGATGAGTCCTCCAGTTCAGAAGATGAGGGAGATTCTTTCCCTCAAGAGAGTCTTCTTCTTGATCCAGTGGAAGAAAAAGGGATCCTGGTCGAAGCCAAGCTGCCAGACATTCACAACCAGGTATCTTATCATGATCCTTATGCATTTTTCCTGCAAACATTTGAAGAAGGATCAAAGGTATTTTTGAGCAGCATGTTGCAGACAGGAAGCAAATTTTTCAAAGCTGCTGTTATTGAAAAAAAAGAGTGGGAGCTGCCCTGCCTATCCAGCACGCTCAAGGAGTTGAGCAAGAAGGACAAGCCATGGGGTCATTTGGTGGACTGGTTGCATTGGGAGACCATGTTTGTAAGCTAGATTGTAAATATTCCAGTTAGAGTAGGGTAGGTAGGAATCTCAATAAAGCTCAGCCTATGAGCAGGTAGATTAGTTGTTTAAATTTCTGTCTTAGAAGGTAGAGAAGAAACCTGCTAGACAGTCTAATCCTAGCAGGTAGTAGTGTAGGTAGAGAAACATATGAGACCAACAGTCTAATCTGGTCTCATGGAGTAATAAGGGTAGAAGTAGATTAGGTTTATTTTTCCTGTTTGTAAAAGTTAATGATGTAAAGGGTCTGCAAGTCCAAATGCACCCTAGAAGAAAAAATGTTAGGACTATAGTGTGGGTAGGTAGTTGTTTGGAAGAATTTTACTGCTGATATGATGTCTTCATAGTTTGTGGCAGCTGATCTAAGGAAAGAAAAGGATGGTTCAAGCAGCAGGCACCTGGCCTACACCAAGAGATCATCTTCTGGTTTCTTGGCTCCTTCAAGAAGAAGCCATCCCCATGTGGAGCCACTGTTATCCCCCCTATGAAATTTTTGACAAGCAAATAGGGGGCTAAATCATTGTTCAGTCTTCAAGGAATGCATTTCCTCTGAAAACACAGTCTCCTTGAAGCCTCTATGTGCCTTTTATCCTTTGATCAAATCCCCTCTGCTGATTCCCCTTATAAAGCCTCTCTGTTATGTGAAGAAATGCCCAAAGGCCCCCTCTTTCCCTCTTATTTCATCCCCCAAAGCCTTTGTTTTCTCTCCCCTTTATTCCCCCTTCTTTCCCCATTTACCCCCCAAATCCTCCCAAAATCCCCTTTAATTTCTTCCCCTACCCTTTGTTTTCCCTTCTTCCCCCTTTATTTCTCTATCGTTCCCCTTCCCCAGCCCTAAAATCCATTAAAAGGGGCTAAAACCCACTTTCCGACCTTATTCTAAGGCCTAGCCCCTTCCCCTTAACCACTTCCCCACATATGACCCCGCGCTGGGACCAAGCGCTTAAGTCCCAGGCGCTAATAGCAATCGGAAGCCGGGCGGGTGTGAAAACCCTATGTAATATTGAAAATAGCCGATGCGATTGTTTTATTATAATAAGTCTCGCGACGCGTTTTGGGCCGTCGATCTATCACGAGATCTGACGACGGAGCGCCAATCACAAACCCCTCATCAATCGCAATCGGAACACTCAAGTGACACCCCCCGATTGATCGCATCGCGCTCCGATTGCGATCCTCCGATCATATCCTGGCCGTCCATCTCCCAGCCGATCCAACGGCCCAGCGCTAATCGCTTCTTTCCCTTCTCGCTTTCTATTTTCTCCTCCGATTACATCCCCGTCGTTGATCTGGACCCGAGATAGACGGTTGTCGCACAATCGCATCTCCCCTTCCGCACCCTCCTCTTTTCCTGCCGATTGATTGTGAGCCGTTGATCTGATCGCAGATCCAACGGTCAACGCTTAATCGCAACAGCCTCCGATCAATCGCAAGCCTTTTCTCTCTACCTCCGATTGCGATGCTCCGATTTAATCATAGCCGTCCATCCTCCCACAGATCCGATGGCCATCGCAAGCCTCCCTACCGTCCGCTCGATTTAATCCCGACCGCCCATCTCCCTGCTGATCAACGATCCTGCGCCAATCGCAAGTCCACCCGATCACTGATCGCAAGTCCTTCTGTTTCTCCCCCGATTGCATCCCCACCATCCGTTCCCTTCCAGATCCGACGGTTGGCGCTTAATCGCAACAGCGCTCCGATCGCAATCGCAAGCCTTCCCCGCTGTCTCCCGATTCAATCACAGCCGTCCATTCTCCCCGCGATCGGACGGCCAGCGCTCAATCGCATTCTCCCCCCGATTTCCGATCGCAAGTTCTTCTCTCTGTCTTCCGATTGAATCTCCGTCGTTCGTTCCCCCTCTAGATCGACGGTTATCGCTTAATCGCACCACCCCTATAATTACAATCGGAAATTTTTGAATGTGCATTGCGATTGCCACTCGCTCCAACCTCCGATTGTGATTGTGCGATTTCATCTCCGCCGTCCGTTTCCTCCCGGATCTGACGGCTCAGGTTTCATCACCCTCCGCCTCCGCCGGGTCCCACATTCATGCTCCGCTCCATTTTTTTTTCATGTTTTCCTTTGTAAATCACTCCGGTGGTCACATTTGAGTCTTTACACTGTGTGATCATCTCGCCACCACTTTCATTTGCATCTCTGTTGTTTTTGCCGTTACGCCACCATACCACCGCCTCCACAGCATTTCCTCCGTCGCCACTGCCCAGGTTTTAAACAGAGTTATTTCAGTGTGCAGATGGTACAGAGATAGCCAGTTCAGCATTGCCAGCGACCAAAAGAAGGAATTCAAAGGGGGTTGGTGCCTGTTATTAATTAAATCAAATGTTAACCCCGCATTCAAAAGATTAAGGTTCAGTTTGAAGACTAAGGAGTGCACCAGCAACGCCATAACTGCGCCACCTAACAGCAGGACGTTTCCTCCAGAAGTACACCTTCCCGCAGCGTCCTCCATGTTTCTCGAGCCCAGGAAAGTCAAGAACACTGACAGAGCTTCTTAAAAGATTGTCAGGCCGCAGTAATGAAGCATGGATGGACAGATGGACCTTTGAACTAGTTCATTTATTCCAGAATGGCAGCACAGAGCTCCAAGCACCAGAAAGGATCCCAAAGAAACATCCAAGGTCGATTTCGGCCTGACAGAGATCTCCAAAGTAGTCTACAGAGTACACACAGTGCTGCATTTTGCCATTAAACGGTATGGGTGTGAACACTTCCGCCGATTCTGTCTTAATGAGATCAATTCAATGTTCATCTACCTCTGTTTTCTCTCCTCTCCTATAAAATATCCCCGAGAACATAATTTAAAGGTTGTTGTTGCCTTGCTGGGCATCTGCTGTTAGAGGGATTCAGTTTGACTATTAGAACAGTCGTGGGAGGGAATAGCAGAGTAGTTTGTATGTAATAGGCTGGGAGGAGAAGTTTGGACTGTAACAGCCATTGAGCTTATTGTACATGACTGGTTTTGCATCAATTAATCAAAGCACATTTCACAGGATCCTGGTCTATTACTATAGGTGATGTTTTCTTACTCTGTTTATTACATTTCCATATTGTTTCATGTTCTTCTGGTAGGCATCATAATAATGGTATAGGATTCACCCTTGTTAGGTGCCCTATGTTGTCTGCTCTCCCTACCTTTATGTTTTCCGCCCTATGTGTTGTCTAAGAGTAAATTCATGGGTTTAACCAGTGCAGCGGATGTTATTGCCTGCTGGCTGATGTATGAACTTGGGGGTTTGCTTCTTAGATGTTTCTTTGTCAAATCTATCTCTATTTTTTCCCTTGGAGTTGCTAAAGCAGACCTGGAGTTAAATGACCTCTGGTCTGATCTATAAGCTGCCCCTTTGTGTCTTTGAGAGCTACCTTTGAGTATGTCCAAGTAGGTCTGGAGTTAAATGACCTCTGACCTTATCTATAGACAGAAAATTGGTTGCTTTCCTTCTTTCACTTTCCTCCTTGATGTTCCATCCCATCATCTATCTAAAAAGTTCCTTTAGTATAGATGACTTTCCCTTTGAAAGCCTTGGCTAGTTGTTGCATGTAATTTTCTTTCATGACTCCATGGCCCAATGGATGGCACTGTCTTGGCCCATCCTCTCTGCTGAAATATCCTGCTGCCATGTTCCTTTCCTCCCATTGCTTTCTCGGCCTATGATCTCCTAACCAACCCAGCAACTCTTCAACCAAATCACTTTAAACCCCCCTTTTGTGCTTCATAAATAGCCTAATATCTCAATTTGAGCTTTAAAGACATATCATTCTTTTCTCTATTGGAGAGATCCCTCTCCGGGTCCAGGAGGGCTAGATCATAGGGCCCCAAAGTGGTTCTGATGTTGTCTCATCTTTTGGTCTTGCCAATCTGGCCAAAACATGGGAACCCCAACACCACCTTCCAAAGAGAAATGGACATAGCGTTCTCAGATGAGATAGGGCACTTCATAGTTATCTACTTGGATGACTTGACAGTATATTCCAAAACTGAGGAACATCTCAAACATCTGAGGAAAGTTTTCGAAAAATGTAGAAGGTACGGTCTATCCTTAAATCCTAAGAAAACTGTTTTTGGGCTGCAAAAAGGTAAACTTCTTGGTCACATTATATCTGAGAAAGGGATTAGGATAGACCCACAAAGAGTTGAGGGGATACTTCAAATCACACACCCAAGAAACATCAAAGAATTACAGTCCTTCATTGTGAAGATCAATTTCCTTAGGAGGTTCATTCCCAACCTAGCTGAGTACCTTAGGAAAATGACTAACATGCTAAAGAAAGGTGCAGGAATTAAGTGGACTGTTGAAGCCAAGAAATCTTTTGAGTCGGTAAAACTTGCACTCACACAAGCCCCTGTCCTGATCAACCCATATTTCTCAAAATATTTCCTGATCTTTTCATTTGTCTCCCAGCATACCGTGGCTGTAGTATTACTACAGAAAAATTCAGAAGGTAATGAACAACCAATTTCCTTTTTCAGTAAGGCCTTAAGGGATGCACCCTTGAAGTACAACATTATGGAAAAGCAGGCCTATGCCCTGGTAAAGGCCTTAAAAGACTTTAGGGTGTACATTCTGCATTCTCACACCATTGCTTATGTGCCGAATATAGTGGTCAAAGATATCTTGTCCCAAGACCCTGATGGGAAAAGTGGCAAATGGATTTCTACTTCTTAGAATATGACCTTGAGATAAAGCCCACCAAACTGATCAAAGGTCAAGGCCTGGCCCAATTAATGGCCGAATCTAATCTGCAGGCCCTTGACATTAACATGGTAAATGCCTTAGATGAGTAGGAAGGATTGCCCCACCCAACTGTTGAGGAGAAGTTTCAGAACTCTCCTTGGTATTCCGATATCCTTTACATGCTCACCAATCTCAATGCCCCTCCAGAACTGTCCAAAAATAAGGCCAGATTCATAAAAATGAAAGCTAGAAACTACTGCATTTTGAATGAAAACTTATATTGGAAAAACCTGAATGGCCTATTGCTGAAATGTTTGCCTGAACCTGAAGCTGAAAAAATTAAACAAGAATTCCATGTTGGGGAGTGTGAAGGCCACTTGAGTTGGAAAGCCACTACTAACAAGATACTCAGGGCTAGCTATTATTGGCCCACTCTCTTCAATGATGTCCATAAAATGGTAACCGCCTGTCATAAATGCCAAATCTTTGAAGGCAGAAGAAAGCTCCTCCCCCTCCCTTTACAACCCATCACTGTAGAAGGTCCCTTCATGCAATGGGGCCTAGACTTTATTGGAGAAATACACCCTTCTTCTTCTAGACAACACAAATGGATCCTAACAGCCACAGACTACTTCACCAAATGGATAGAGGCTATACCCACTAGGAATGCCACTGATTCTATCATCATTAGGTTCCTAGAATACTTCATCCTATCTCGGTTTGGTTGTCCAAGAAAAATAATCACTGATAATGCTACTGATTTTGGATCCAAGAGAATGGTTGATTTCTATCATAGGTATGGAATAGCACTTGGTCATTCAACTACCATTACCCTCAAGGTAATGGACTAGCTGAATCTTCAAACAAAAGCCTAGTGAACATCATCAAGAAGCGGTTAGAAGAGAACAAGAAGTCATGGCATAAGAAGTTGGTGCATGCCTTATGGGCTGACAGGATTACAACGAAGAATTCCATTGGTATGTCACCATTCCAGCTCGTTTATGGAGCAGAAGCAGTTTTTCCTACCAACCTTGGAGTGCCAGTGATTAAGCTTGTCCAGGAGATTCAGGCAGAGGAAGACAGTATGGTGAGAAGAATTAATGAAACAATCCATCTTCAACAAACGAGGGAGAAGGTTTATACCAGAGCTGTCAAAGTTTAGGAAAACATAAAGAGGCAGTTTGACAAAAGAGCCAAAGCTTCAGATTTCAAAGTTGGGGACAAGGTTCTGAAATGGGATTCAAGGAGAGAGGACAAAGGTGAACATGGAAAGTTTGATAGTTTGTGGCAAGGTCCATATATTATCCAAGCCACTGTGGGTACTAATGCATTTTTCTTACAAGAACTTAATGGTACAGAGCTATTTGGGGGTCCTGTCAATGGTAGGATGCTCAAGCATTACTTCTGCTAAATTTCAGTTTCCAGTTTCCATTTCACTGTACATACCATTGCAGTGTTTATGTTCTTTAAAAAAAAAGAAAAAAGGAGAGGTTCAGACATGCCCAAAACATGAACCTCAGAGACACAAAGGAGCTGTTCCTAACATGCTCAAAATCTGGACCAGCCATGAAGAAAAGAAATCAGCTCTAACATGCCCAAAATGAGAGCTAAAACAGAAAAGGAAGTGACTCTAATATGCTTAAAACCTGAGTAACAAAGAAAGAAGGATGCTTCAAGAGTTCAGACTTCGAGCCTTCAAAGTTTTGCTTCAAATTTTCTGCAATTTTTAGTCCATGAGCAGTTTTGCCTTCATGTCATGGTCCACAGCAAGCCAGACAGTCTAATCCTGGCCTGACTGTTTTTCAATTTCTGCCTTAGAATGTAGAGAAGAAATCTGGTGGACAGTCTAATCCCAACAGGTATTAGATTAGGTAGAAAAACATATGAGACCAACAGTCTAATCTGGTCCCATGGAGAAATAAGGGTAGATTTAGAATAGGTTTATTTTCTGTTGTAAAAATAAATGATGTAAAGGGTCTGCTAGTTCAAATGCACCCTAGAAGAAAAAATGCTAGGATTGTAGGATGGGTAGGTAGACTGTTAGAGAATTTTTCTGCTGATCTATCATATTTGTGGCAGCTAAAAATCAAAGAATAAAGGTGGCTTGGGCAGTGTGCATCTGGCCTAAACCAAAGATCAATTTCTGAATTCTTGACTCCTTCAAGAACAAGCCATCCCCATGTGGAGCCACTATTAGCCCCCCTATAAATTTTTGACAGCAAACAGGGGGCTAAATGTTTTTGAGCCTACAAGGAATGCATTTCCTTTGGAAACACATCATACCCTTGTGCCTTTTGTCCTTTGATAAAGTCCCCTCTACTGCTTTCCATTATAAAACCTCTCTGTTTGTGAAGAAATGCTCAAAGGCCTATCTCCCTTTCCCCTTATTTCACCCCCACTTAGCCTCTATTTTATTCGCCCTTGTCTCCCCTTCTATTTCCTTTCTTACCCTTCAAATCCCCCCAAAATCCCCTTTAATTTCTTGCCAAATCCTTTATAACCACTTTCCCTTTCCATACCCTGCCATGTATTACAAATAAACTTTATTGTAAAGTTTATGTTATATAATATGTAACCCGCCGTTGTTTTCATCGCGAATATTTGCGATGCGATCTGGTCGCGCCGTCACACTTTCCGCCCATCGCAAATCACACTCATCGCATTATCGCATTTTCACTTGTTAGTTCGATCGATCCATCGAAAATGTTTCCAATGCGATCTGATCACCTCGCAAATCCTCCATCGCACTTGCGGCCATCGCTTGTCCTCTCCGATTTGGTGTGAGCCGTTGATCTGGTCCCCAGATCCAACGGCCACTGCTCAATCACACCCCCCACCAATTCGCAATCACAATTTCCAGACTTGTGACCCTTCGCATCTCCTGATTGCTCCTCCGCTATCGGTCTACCTCCAAATCGAACGGTTGGCGCTTCATCACACCCCGCTAGTTGACTCGCACTTCCTGATCGCTTCCCCTTCCTCGATCACAATCGGAAGCTATAAGTGTGCGTCCCTCTCGTCCATCGCAATTGCGATTCTCCGACTAAGCCTTGACCGTCCATTGGGTCTAAAATATAATGGTTGGGATCTGATCTCCATCCGCCTCTGGCTGGGTCCCACCTCATGACATTTCACTGCATTCCCTTCACATTTCTTTGTATTTTGTTCGAAGTCTAAAGTCTTATGTTTCATGGTGGTTCTGCCCACTTTCATATATCATTCCGCTGCTCGACCCCCGCCGTTGATCTTCACTCCCAGGCTGCGATCTAACGGTCTGCGCTGCATTCTGCCATCAAACCCTATTATTCGTGAGTCTTCACCAGTTCATTACATTTTTCACCATTGTTTAGTGAAAGCCACCTTTCTGCCGCCGCACTATCATATTTTTCGCCCTTCGCTCCACCAGTCTTCCATTGCATTGATTTTCTACACACAGTTGTGAGTTTCTGTAGAGTACAAGAGTTGAAACGCTGCCATAACTACATAGTATGGATGCAGCAGTAAGTTTTCCACTAACAAAGGCAAGGAATTTAATGAAGGGTGGGTTTCCATGCCAGCAGAATGTCTTCTTCTGAAGAAGGATGGATTGCCCATACTGTTTGATTATATGCTGTGCTCCAGAGGAGATCCCCACTCAGAACGCAGTCCAAGGATATCAAAGCATTTGTTGCTCAAGTATGGTAGACCATTCCATTTTTCATTGCCATTTTGTTTATTCACCAAGGGTACCACAAAGTACAACGAACCAGAATGCATCAGAGACATATCTGGAATCAATGAAGCCTGATGAAGATCATTCTTTTCTCCAAAGAGTGCCAAAAATTAATGCGCAGAGTTTAAAACAGAATGGGCTTCAGTCCTCCCCTTATTTTCTAAGTTTAATGTTATATTTAGTGTTCTACCTACTTCCTCTGCTCTTTTTCAGCTATAAAAACTATGAGAAAATTGTTGTAAGGTTTGTTGATGAGATAGCAGGGAGGTGCAAGCAGTTTCTCTTGAGATAAGTTCTATGTGTATAGTTGTAAGATAGGCTGAGGAAGATGTATTCAGATTGAATGACCAAGCTATTGGCTATGTTGTACCTGATTGGTCTTGATGTTTAATATGATAAGCACATTTCATTGGATCCTGATCTAAAGATGCGGTGATGTTTTTCTATCTCTGTGTTTATTTCCATTTCATTTCATTTCATCTGGCTTGCATCTGAAATTTGGCATAAGATTCACCCTTTTTAGGTGCCTTATTTTGCTGCTCTCCCAGCCCTTTATGTTTTATGATTAATGTGTTTATCTAAAGATTGATTTTAATTGATTTGACTCGTGTAGTGGATGTTGTTGCCTACTAGCTGATGTATGAATTAACATAATCTGTTTTAGATGTTCTTGTTAGGATTTAATGGAATCTGTTGAGAACACTGGGAGGTCTAGAACCCTGTATCTTCCTCACTAGGATATTTCCATTCTGATTAAGCCTTTCCAAGTTCCCTTGTGTTGCCTCTGATTTTTTCCAAGCAGGTCTGGAGTTAAATGACCTCTAACCTAATCTATAGATGGGATTAGTTGGCTCTCCCCCCTTCACTCTCGGTCCTTAATGTCCCATACCACCCTATCACTTTAGGATCCAAGGCTTTAGATGACTAGCCCAACTGAAAGCTTGCATATTGATAGCAAGCAAATCCTTTCTTGACTCCATTACCCAATGGACTTGGTTTTCTCTGGATTATCTCTCCTTTGCCTAAATTCTTCTTTGCCCAGTCTTGTCTCATGATGAACTCTTCCTCCCTGATTCCCAACAACCAAACTCTTAATCAAATAAACAAACCCTGTGCATATAGCTAGCCTAAAATCATAACTTAGAGCCTCAAAGACATACACTTTGACTCATATAGAGAGATCCCTCTTTGGACATAGGAGGGCTATATCCTAAGGTCTGAAAGTGGTTCTGATGTTGTCTCATATTTTGGTCTTGCCAATCTGTCCAAAACACGGGAACCCCAACAAGAGGAACTACTAATAATGACAATGGCCCCCAAGGTACTATAGGTACAATCCATAGAATGTGAACAGTGAGTCTGCGTAGAACACCCGCAGAATCATCCGATCGAAGGTCAATGATGAAAACCTTGCGTCGAATGCGAAGAACCTGCCATTAAGGCATGCAGGCTCCAAGGTACCAGAAGGGATTCTCTAGATCAACTTCCTGGATAATGAGCTGAAGTCAACAGGAAGTAACCTTGATCAAAGGTGGGCCATAGTGTTTCCCACATCATCGATACGAGATAGAGGAACATAATGTTTGTGAATCAGGATTAGATGAGGGTTGAAATTGCAGAGGTCAACTTCTCTTGAACATATCGGTGGCACAACACTGGATTTGGCAATATTTGACATCAAAATATCTGAGGTCATGATGACGAGGAAAAGTGCATATGAGAGGTCAAAAAGGATAACCCAAACCCATGGAGGTAAACAAAGAACGAGATGAGATGTCCCCAACCCAACATGAATGCAGATAAGTGCCATGTTCAAGAGTGACATACTGCCGACACGACGATGATACTAGTTTCATCTTTCCCCACCATTTCTGGTGAGTACCTCTTTATTTTTACACAAGCTTGAAGAGGATAGCATATGCTTGTCATATAAATTTGTCCTTCAGACAAATCCAACCTAGTGCATTTAACGAGCCCTAGGAAGGAGGAACTCTAGTAATGTCATTGCGATGGAGTCTGATGTCATTAGGTTTTAACGAGTCTGATAAAGGAATAACTCATCGTCTTTTCATGTTTAGAGAGTTTGAAAAGATAGCGTAAAATTAAACTCCAACAATCCCTTTTTGTAGATAGTTCCTCAGATCTGAAAAGGTAGAAAACTGTGTCTGAGAAAACCTCCTAGTCGCGATAGGCTAGGGTATTCCTTTTTTGTAAATAATCTATCCCAGCCCGAAAAAGGGGTAAACGTATACTGGGTAGATGTCATTTCGCATCCAATCTAACGAGATAAAAATGACAAGCGACTCGGCAATATTTTCATGTTTAGAGAGTTAGAAAAGAGCTGAAAGTTGACTCCTCCTGGAGGAACAAGTGGTATAAAGGGTAGCTACTGGTTCTGGTAATGGTGGAACTACTCAGAACAAGTAAAGGTTAAGAGGCTGGCTAACAAGACCACTCATCATAGCGGTTCCTCAAGAATGGGTAAAACAACCAAGTGAAGGCATATGATTGGCCAAGCAGATGGGGACGATGGAATGAGAGAACCAAGGCTCATCTGGCAAAACAGACTGATAAAATGGCAATCACGAGAGGTAAAATAGGAATGGTTTCATTTTTACACAAGCTTGAAATCAGGAAACTCTGCTTGAAGTTGGTTTCATTTTTACACAAGCTTGAAACAAAGATAAAATATGTTTGAAACCGGTTTCATTTTTACACAAGCTTGAAATGGAAACCAACTATGCTTGAAAAATTAAGCATGCCCCTAGCATGGTGACTCAATTCGAGGTACATGCCCCCCAAGTTTCAGTCCATATGAAAGGCAGGTGGAGTGAAGGTTCAAATTACGAGATCAAGAGAAAGACTCGACTGGTATTTTACGAGATCTTAGCAAAGACTCGAATTGAACGGGAACGTGTTTCATTATTTTAACGAGGTTGACACATTAAAATAACTATCCTTTGATGACCTTGTTTCATTTTTTAAGGAGCTTGAGACAAGAAAATGAACTATGCTTTGACAACCTTGTTTCATTTTTTAAGGAGATTGACAGAAGACAAGGAAATCTGCTCCGACAACCTTGTTTCATTTTTTAAGGAGCTTGACACAAGACAAGGAAATCTGCTTCGAAGACAACTCATCATGATGAATAAGAAGTCATGGCTTCCAATATTTCCACATTCGATGGGAGAAAGACATCTCAAAAATCAGGACCCAATGCCCCCAGCACACGATGCACAATGGCACTATTACTGGATGCGGGCATAGGACAGGTAGCCAAATAGTTGACCCATGATGGGGCAGATAAAATGGGTGGATAAAAACTAGGAAGGGATGATGGCAAGCCAGTTTCCACATCAGGACCAAAGAACGAAAGCTGATCAAAGGTCATGATCCGTCCTTCATGTCGAAAACAGACCACACAGAAAAGGGAGGAGACAAGCGCTCCCATGGCATAGGTGTAATCGCGCCCCAAAATCATATTGAAATCCAAGGGGCCTAGAACAACCATCATGTCCATATGGATGGTTTTACCTCCCAATGTAGCAGGTAACCTTAACCTAAAATTAACCATAACCATAACCTTAACCTTAACCTTAACCTTAACCTAACCTTAACCTTGAATTTAACTATAACCTAACCCTAACCTTGACCAAACCCTTAACCTTAAACTTAACCTGACTAAACCTCTAACCTTAACCTTAACCTTTACCCTTAACCCTAACCTTACCCTTAACCTTAACCTTAACTTGAGGTTAAGATTATGGTTAAGGTTAAGGTTAAGGATAAGTTAAGGTTAAGGTTAAGGTTACGGGTTTAGTCAGGTTAAGGTTAAGGTTAAGGGTTTGTTCAAGGTTAGGGTTAGGTTATAGTTAAGGTCAAGGTTAATTTTAAGGTTAAGGTTATGGTTAAGGTTAAGGTTAAAGTTAAGTAAAGATTAAGGTAAGCTTAAGGTTAGGTTAAGGTTAACCTTGACCTTGACCTTAACCTTAACCTTAATGTTACCCTTAACCTAACCTTAACCTTAACCATAACCTTAACCTTAACTATAACCTAACGCTAACCTTTACCAAACCCTTAACCTTAACTTGACTAAACTCAAAACATTAACCTTAACCTTACACTTAACCTTAACTTATCCTTAACCTTAACCTTAACCATAATCTTAACCTTAGGTTAAGGTTAAGGTTAACGATAAGGTTAGGGTTAAGGGTAAGGTTAAGCTTAAGGTTAAGTTTAAGGCTAAGGGTGAAGGTTAAGGTTAAGGGTAAGGTTAAGGTTAAGGTTAAGGTTAAGTTTAATGTTAGGTTAAGGTTAAGGGTGAAGGTTAAAGGTAAGGTTAAGGTTAAGGTTACGGGTTTAGTCAGGTTAAGGTTAAGGTTAAGGGTTTGGTTAAGGCTAGGTTATAGTTAAGGTTAAGGTTAAGGTTAAGGTTAAGGATAGGGTTAAGGTTAGGGGAAGGTTAAGGTTAAACATAAGGTTAAGGTTAAGGTTAAGGTTAAAGTTAAGGTTAAGGTTAAGGTTATATTTAAGGTCAAGGTTAGCTTAAGGTTAAGGTTAGGTTAGGGTTAAGGGTTTGGTCAAGGTTAGGGTTAGGTTATAGTTAAGGTCAAGGTTAAGGTTAGGTTAAGGTTAAGATCAAGGTTAAGGTTAGGTTGAGGTTAAGTATAGGTTATGGCTAGGGTAAGGTTAGGGTAAGGTTAGGTTAAGGGTAAAGTCAAGGTTAAGGTTAAGTTTAAGGTTAATTTTAAGGGTTTGGTCAAGGTTAGGGTTAGGTTATAGTTTAGGTCAAGGTCAGGTTAAGTTTAAGGTTAGGTTAAGGTTAAGGATTTGTTTAACATTACGATTAGGTTATAGTTAAGGTCAAGGTTAAGGTTAGGTTAAGGTTAAGGTCAAGGTTAAGCTTAGGTTAAGGTTAAGTAAAGTTTATGGTTAGCGTAAGGTTAGGGTAAGGTTAGGTTAAGGGTAAAGTCAAGGTTAAGGTTAATGTCAACGGTTTGGTCAAGGTTAGGGTTAGGTTATAGTTAAGGTCAAGGTTATGGTTAGGTTAACCTTATCTTACCCTTAACCTAACCTTAACCTTAACTATAACCTGTAACCTTAACCTAACCTTGACCTTATCTTAACCTTAACCTTAACCTTAACCTTGACTTTGACCTTGACCTTAACCTTATCTTAACCTTAACCTAACCTTAATCTTAACTTTACCATTAACCTTACCTTAACCATAACCTTAACCTAACATTAACCTTAACCTTATCTTAACCTTACCTTTACCATAACCTTAAGGTTAAGGTTATAGTTGAGGTTAAGGTTAGGTTAAGTTTAATATAAGATTAAAGTTAAGGTCAAGGTTAAGGTTAGTTTTTAAGTAAAGGTTAAGATAAGGTTAAGGTAAGGTTGAGTTTAAGTTTAAGGTTAAGGTTACAGTAAAGGTTCAGGTTAAGACTAAGGTTAAGGTTAAGGTTATCATTAGGGTTAGGTTATACTTAAGGTTAATGTTAAGGTTAAGGATAGGTTATAGTAAAGGTTAAGGTTAAGGTTCAGGGTGAAGGTTAAGGTTAAGGATAGGTTAAGGGTAAAGTAAAGGTTAAGGTAAAGTTAAGGTTAAGTTTTGGTTAAGGTCAAGGTTAAGGGTAAGATTAAAGGTAAGGTTAAGGTTAAGATTAAGGGTTTGGTTAAGGTTAAGGTAAAGGTAAGTTTAGGTTAGGTTATACTGAAGGTTAAGGGTAAATTTAAGGTTAAGGTTAAGGTTAAGGTTAAGAGTTAAGGTTAGAGTTAAGGTTATGGGAAGGTTAAGGTTAAGGTTAAGGGTTTGGTCAAGGTTTGGGTTAGGTTGTAGTTAAGGTTAAGGTTACAGGTTTAGTTAGGTTAAGGTTAAGGTTAACGGTTTGTTCAAGGTTATGGTTAAGGTCAATGTTAAGGTTAAAATAAGGGTAAGGGTAAGGTTAAGGTTAAGTGTAAGGTTAAGGTTATGTTAAGGGTCTAGTTAGGGTAAGGTTAGGATTAGGTTATAGTTAAGTTTACGAGTTTAGTCAGGTTAAGGTTAAGGTTAAGGGTAAAGTAAAGGTTAAGGTTAGGTTAAGGTTAAGGTTAGGGTTAAGGTTAAAGTTAAGGTTAAGGTTAAGGTTAGGGGAAGGTTAAGGTTAAGTTAGGTTAATGTAAGGTTAAGGTTACAGTTAGGTTAAGGTTAAGGTTAGGTTAAGTTAAGGTTAAAGTTAAGGTTAAGGTTAGGTTAAGGGTAAAGTTAAGATTAAGTTTAGGTTAAGGTTAAGGTTACGATTAAGGTTAAGGTTAGGTTGTAGTTAGGTTATGTTAAGAATAAAGTTAAGGTTAAGGTTAAGGTTATGGTTAAGTTTAGGGTAAGGTTAAAGGTTAAGGTTAAGGTTATGGGTTTAGTCAGGATAAGGTTAAGGTTACTGGTTTTGTCAAGTTCAGGTTAAGGTTAGGTAAAGGTTAAGGTTATGGGAAGGTTAAGGTTAAAGTTAGGTTAAGGCTAAGGGTAAAGTCAAGGTTAAGGTTACACTAAGGGTAAAGTAAATGTTAAGTTTAGGGTTAGGTTATAGTTAAGTTCAAGGTTAAGGTTACAGATTTAGTCAGGTTAAGGTTAAGGTTAAGGGTAAAGTTTAAGGTTACATGTCTTAACCTTAACTTTACCCTTAACCTATCCTTAACCTAACCTTAACCTTAACCATAATCTTAACCTTACTAAACCCGTAACCTTAACCTTACCCTAACTGTAACCTTGACCTTAACTATAACCTAACCTTAACTTTGACCGAACCTTTACCTAACCTTAACCTTGAATTTAACTATAACCTAACCCTAACCTTAACCACACCCTTAACCTTAAACTTAACCTAACTAAACCTCTAACCTTAACCTTAACCTTTACCCTTAACCCTAACCTTACCCTTAACCTTAACCTTAACCTGAGGTTAAGATTATGGTTAAGGTTAAGGTTAAGGATAAGTTAAGGTTAAGGTTAAGGTTACGGGTTTAGTCAGGTTAAGGTTAAGGGTTTGTTCAAGGTTAGGGTTAGGTTATACTTAAGGTCAAGGTTAAGGTTAAGGTTAAGGTTATGGTTAAGGTTAAGGTTAAGGTTAGGTAAAGATTAAGGTAAGGTTAAGGTTAGGTTAAGGTTAACCTTGACCTTGACCTTAATGTTACCCTTAAACTAACCTTAACCTTAACCATAACCTTAACCTTGACCTTAACTATAACCTAACGCTAACCTTTACCAAACCCTTAACCTTAACCTAACTAAAATCATAACATTAACCTTAACCTTACACTTAAACTTAATTTATCCTTAACCTTAACCTTAACCATAATCTTAACCTTAGGTTAAGGTTAAGGTTAAGGGTAAGGCTAAGCTTAAGGTTAAGTTTAAGGGTAAGGGTGAAGGTTAAGGTTAAGGGTAAGGTTAAGGTTAAGGTTAAGTTTAATGTTAGGTTAAGGTTAAGGGTGAAGGTTAAAGGTAAGGTTAAGGTTAAGGTTACAGGTTTAGTCAAGTTAAGGTTAAGGTTAAGGGTTTGGTTAAGGCTAGGTTATAGTTAAGGTTAAGGTTAAGGTTATGGTTAAGGATAGGGTTAAGGTTAGGGGAAGGTTAAGGTTAAGGTTAAGGTTAAATTTAAGGTTAAGGTTAAGGTTATAGTTAAGGTCAAGGTTAGCTTAAGGTTAAGGTTAGGTTAGGGTTAAGGGTTTGGTCAAGGTTAGGGTTAGGTTATAGTTAAGGTCAAGGTTAAGGTTAGGTTAATGTTGAGGTCAAGGTTAAGGTTAGGTTGAGGTTAAGTATAGGTTATGGTTAGGGTAAGGTTAGGGTAAGGTTAGGTTAAGGGTAAAGTCAAGGTTAAGGTTAAGTTTAAGGTTAATTTTAAGGGTTTGGTCAAGTTTAGGGTTAGGTTATAGTTTAGGTCAAGGTCAGGTTAAAGTTAAGGTTAGGTTAAGGTTAAGGATTTGTTTAACATTACGATTAGGTTATAGTTAAGGTCAAGGTTAAGGTTAGGTTAAGGTTAAGGTCAAGGTTAAGCTTAGGTTAAGGTTAAGTAAAGGTTATGGTTAGGGTAAGGTTAGGGTAAGGTTAGGTTAAGGGTAAAGTCAAGGTTAAGGTTAATTTCAACGGTTTGGTCAAGGTTAGGGTTAGGTTATAGTTAAGGTCAAGGTTATGGTTAGGTTAACCTTATCTTACCCTTAACCTAACCTTAACCTTAACTATAACCCGTAACCTTAACCTAACCTTGACCTTATCTTAACCTTAACCTTAACCTTAACCTTGACTTTGACCTTGACCTTAACCTTATCTTAACCTTAACCTAACCTTAATCTTAACTTTACCATTAACCTTAATCTAACATTAACCTTAACCTTACCCTTCACCTTATCTTAACATTACCTTTACCATAACCTTAAGGTTAAGGTTATAGTTGAGGTTAAGGTTAGGTTAAGTTTAATATAAGATTAAAGTTAAGGTCAAGGTTAAGGTTATTTTAAGTAAAGGTTAAGATAAGGTTAAGGTAAGGTTGAGTTTAAGTTTAAGGTTAAGGTTACGGTAAAGGTTCAGGTTAAGATTAAGGTTAAGGTTAAGATTAAGGGATTGGTTAAGGTTAAGGTAAAGGTAAGTTTAGGTTAGGTTATAGTGAAGGTTAAGGGTAAATTTAAGGTTAAGGTTAAGGTTAAGGTTAAGAGTTAAGGTTAGAGTTAAGGTTAGGGGAAGGTTAAGGTTAAGGTTAAGGGTTTGGTCAAGGTTTGGGTTAGGTTATAGTTAAGGTTAAGGTTACAGGTTTAGTTAGGTTAAGGTTAAGGTTAACGGTTTGTTCAAGGTTATGGTTAAGGTCAATGTTAAGGTTTAAATAAGGGTAAGGGTAAGGTTAAGGTTAAGTGTAAGGTTAAGGTTACGTTAAGGGTCTAGTTAGGGTAAGGTTAGGATTAGGTTATAGTTAAGTTTACGAGTTTAGTTAGGTTAAGGTTAAGGTTAAGGGTAAAGTAAAGGTTAAGGTTAGGTTAAGGTTAAGGTTAGGGTTAAGGTTAAAGTTAAGGTTAAGGTTAAGGTTAGGGGAAGGTTAAGGTTAAGTTAGGTTAATGTAAGGTTAAGGTTAAAGTTAGGTTAAGGTTAAGGTTAGGTTAAGTTAAGGTTAAAGTTAAGGTTAAGGTTAGGTTAAGGGTAAAGTTAAGATTAAGTTTAGGTTAAGGTTAAGGTTACGATTAAGGTTAAGGTTAGGTTGTAGTTAGGTTATGTTAAGAATAAAGTTAAGGTTAAGGTTAAGGTTATGGTTAAGTTTAGGGTAAGGTTAAAGGTTAAGGTTAAGGTTATGGATTTAGTCAGGATAAGGTTAAGGTTACTGGTTTTGTCAAGTTAAGGTTAAGGTTAGGTAAAGGTTAACGTTATGGGAAGGTTAAGGTTAAAGTTAGGTTAAGTCTAAGGGTAAAGTCAAGGTTAAGGTTACGGTAAGGGTAAAGTCAATTTTAAGTTTAGGGTTAGGTTATAGTTAAGTTCAAGGTTAAGGTTAGGTTAAGGTTAAGGTTACAGATTTAGTCAGGTTAAGGTTAAGGTTAAGGGTAAAGTTTAAGGTTACATGTCTTAACCTTAACTTTACCCTTAACCTATCCTTAACCTAACCTTAACCTTAACCATAATCTTAACCTTCCTAAACTCGTAACCTTAACCTTATCCTAACTGTAACCCTGACCTTAACTATAACCTAACCTTAACCTTGACCGAACCTTTACCTAACCTTAACCTTGAATTTAACTATAACCTAACCCTAACCTTGACCAAACCCTTAACCTTAAACTTAACCTGACTAAACCTCTAACCTTAACCTTAACCTTTACCCTTAACCCTAACCTTACCCTTAACCTTAACCTTAACCTGAGGTTAAGATTATGGTTAAGGTTAAGGTTAAGGATAAGTTAAGCTTAAGGTTAAGGTTACGGGTTTAGTTAGGTTAAGGTTAAGGTTAAGGGTTTGTTCAAGGTTAGGGTTAGGTTATAGTTAAGGTCAAGGTTAAGGTTAAGGTTATGGTTAAGGTTATGGTTAAGGTTAAGGTTAGGTAAAGATTAAGGTAAGGTTAAGGTTAGGTTAAGGTTAACCTTGACCTTGACCTTAACCTTAACCTTAACGTTACCCTTAACCTAACCTTAACCTTAACCATAACCTTAACCTTGACCTTAACTATAACCTAACGCTAACCTTTACCAAACCCTTAACCTTAACCTGACTAAACTCATAACATTAACCTTAACCTTACACTTAACCTTAGCTTATCCTTAACCTTAACCTTAACCATAATCTTAACCTTAGGTTAAGGTTAAGGTTAAGGGTAAGGTTAGGGTTAAGGGTAAGGTTAAGCTTAAGGTTAAGTTTAAGGGTAAGGGTGAAGGTTAAGGTTAAGGGTAAGGTTAAGGTTAAGGTTAAGTTTAATGTTAAGTTAAGGTTAAGGGTGAAGGTTAAAGGTAAGGTTAAGGTTAAGGTTACGGGTTTAGTCAGGTTAAGGTTAAGGTTAAGGGTTTGGTTAAGGCTAGGTTATAGTTAAGGTTAAAGGTTAAGGTTAAGGTTAAGGATAGGGTTAAGGTTAGGGGAAGGTTAAGATTAAACTTAAGGTTAAGGTTAAGGTTAAGGTTAATGTTAAAGTTAAGGTTAAGGTTAAGGTTATAGTTAAGGTCAAGGTTAGCTTATGGTTAAGGTTAGGTTAGGGTTAAGGGTTTGGTCAAGGTTAGGGTTAGGTTATAGTTAAGGTCAAGGTTAAGGTTAGGTTAAGGTTGAGGTCAAGGTTAAGGTTAGGTTGAGGTTAATTATAGGTTATGGTTGGGGTAAGGTTAGGGTAAGGTTAGGATTAGGGAAAAGTCATGGTTAAGGTTAAGTTTAAGGTTAATTTTAAGGGTTTGGTCAAGGTTAGGGTTAGGTTATAGTTTAGGTCAAGGTCAGGTTAAGGTTAAGGTTAGGTTAAGGGTAAGGATTTGTTTAACATTATGATTAGGTTATAGTTAAGGTCAAGGTTAAGGTTAGGTTAAGGTTAAGGTCAAGGTTAAGCTTAGGTTAAGGTTAAGTAAAGGTTATGGTTAGGGTAAGGTTAGGTTAAGGTTAGGTTAAGGGTAAAGTCAAGGTTAACGTTAATGTCAACGGTTTGGTCAAGGTTAGGGTTAGGTTATAGTTAAGGTCAAGGTTATGGTTAGGTTAACCTTATCTTACCCTTAACCTAACCGTAACCTTAACTATAACCCGTAACCTTAACCTAACCTTGACCTTATCTTAACCTTAACCTTAACCTTAACCTTGACTTTGACCTTGACCTTAACCTTATCTTAACCTTAACCTAACCTTAATCTTAACTTTACCCTTAACCTTACCTTAACCATAACCTTAACCTAACATTAACCTTAACCTTACCCTTCACCTTATATTAACCTTACCTTTACCATAACCTTAAGGTTAAGGTTATAGTTGAGGTTAAGGTTAGGTTAAGTTTAATATAAGATTAAAGTTAAGGTCAAGGTTAAGGTTAGTTTAAGCAAAGGTTAAGATAAGGTTAAG
Organism: Pinus albicaulis; assembly: GCA_034641835.2. Classification (NCBI taxonomy): domain Eukaryota; kingdom Viridiplantae; phylum Streptophyta; class Pinopsida; order Pinales; family Pinaceae; genus Pinus; species Pinus albicaulis. The sequence continues at coordinate 77,369 of JAXQQM020074247.1, read as the reverse complement.
GTAAGGTTAAGTTTAAGTTTAAGGTTAAGGTTACGGTAAAGGTTCAGGTTAAGATTAAGGTTAAGGTTAAGGTTATCATTAGGGTTAGGTTATAGTTAAGGTTAATGTTAAGGTTAAGGATAGGTTATAGTAAAAGTTAAGGTTAAGGTTCAGGGTGAAGGTTAAGGTTAAGGTTAGGTTAAGGGTAAAGTAAAGGTTAAGCTAAAGTTAAGGTTAAGTTTTGGTTAAGGTCAAGGTTAAGGGTAAGATTAAAGGTAAGGTTAAGGTTAAGATTAAGGGTTTGGTTAAGGTTAAGGTAAAGGTAAGTTTAGGTTAGGTTATACTGAAGGTTAAGGGTAAATGTAAGGTTAAGGTTAAGGTTAAGGTTAAGAGTTAAGGTTAGAGTTAAGGTTAGGGGAAGGTTAAGGTTAAGGTTAAGGTTAAGGGTTTGGTCAAGGTTTGGGTTAGGTTATAGTTGAGGTTAAGGTTACAGGTTTAGTTAGGTTAAGGTTAAGGTTAACGGTTTGTTCAAGGTTATGGTTAAGGTCAATGTTAAGGTTAAAATAAGGGTAAGGGTAAGGTTAAGGTTAAGTGTAAGGTTAAGGTTACGTTAAGGGTCTTGTTAGGGTAAGGTTAGGATTAGGTTATAGTTAAGTTTACGAGTTTAGTCAGGTTAAGGTTAAGGTTAAGGGTAAAGTAAAGGTTAACGTTAGGTTAAGGTTAAAGTTAGGGTTAAGGTTAATGTTAAGGTTAAGGTTAAGGTTAGGGGAAGGCTAAGGTTAAGTTAGGTTAATGTAAGGTTAAGGTTATAGTTAGGTTAAGGTTAAGGTTAGGTTAAGTTAAGGTTAAAGTTAAGGTTAAGGTTAGGTTAAGGGTAAAGTTAACATTAAGTTTAGGTTAAGGTTAAGGTTACGATTAAGGTTAAGGTTAGGTTATAGTTAGGTTATATTAAGAATAAAGTTAAGGTTAAGGTTAAGGTTATGGTTAAGTTTAGGGTAAGGTTAAAGGTTAAGGTTAAGGTTATGGGTTTAGTCAGGATAAGGTTAAGGTTACTAGTTTTGTCAAGTTAAGGTTAAGGTTAGGTAAAGGTTAAGGTTATGGGAAGGTTAAGGTTAAAGTTAGGTTAAGGCTAAGGGTAAAGTCAAGGTTAAGGTTACGCTAAGGGTAAAGTCAATGTTAAATTTAGGGTTAGGTTATATTTATGTTCAAGGTTAAGGTTAGGTTAAGGTTAAGGTTAGGGTTAAGGTTACAGATTTAGTCAGGTTAAGGTTAAGGTTAAAGGTAAAGTTTAAGGTTACATGTCTTAACCTTAACTTTACCTTAACCTATCCTTAACCTAACCTTAACCTTAACCATAATATTAACCTTACTAAACTCGTAACCTTAACCTTACCCTAACCGTAACCTTGGCCTTAACTATAACCAAACCTTAACCTTGACCGAACCTTTACCTTAACCTTAACATAACCTTAACCTTAACCTTAACCTCCCCATAACCTTAAATTTATCCTTAACTATAACCTAACCTTAACGTTGACCTTAACTATAATGTAACCCTAACCTTTACCAAACCCTTAACATTAACCTTAAGGTTATAGTTAAGATAAGGTTAGGGTTATGTTATAGTTAAGGTTAATGTTAGGTTAAGTTAAGGTTAAGGTTATGGTTATGGTTAAGGGTAAAGTCAAGGTTAAGGTAAAGTTAAGGTTAAGGTTAGGTTATGGTTAAGATAAGGTTAAGGTTAGCTTAAGGTTAATGATACGTTAAGGGTAAAGTCAAGGTTAAGGTTAAGGTCAAGGTTAAGGTTAGGTTAAGGTTAGGTAAAGGTTAAGGTTAGGGTTAGGTTATAGTTAAGGTTAAGGTTAAGGTTAAGGTTAAGGGTAAGGTTAAGGTTAAGATTGTGGTTAAGGTTTGGTCAAGGTTAGGGTTAGGTTATAGTTAAGGTCAAGGTTAAGGTTAGGTTATGGGTAAATTCAAGGTTAAGGGTAAGGCTAGGTTAAGGGTAAGGTTAAGGGTAAAGTCAAGGTTAAGGTTAAGGGTAAGGTTAAGGTTAAGGTTAGGGGAAGGTTAAGGTTAAGGTTAAGGTAAAGGTTAAGGGTAAAGTTAAGGTTAACGTTACGGTTAAGGGTAAGCTTAAGGCTAAGGTTATGGTTAATGTTAGGTTAAGGTTTAGGTTAAAGTTAATGTTAGGTTTAAGGTTAGGGGGAGGTTAAGGTTAAACTTAAGGTTAAGGTTAAGGTTAAGGTTAAGGGTTTGGTCAAGGTTAGGGTTAATATTAAGGTTAAGGTTAAGGTTAACTATAACCTAAAACTAACCTTGACCAAACCCTTAACATTAACCTAAACCATAACCTTAACCTTAACCTTAACTTGACTAAACCCTTATCCTTACCCTAACCTTAACCTTAACATTAACCTAACCTTAACCTTAACCTTGACATTACATATAACCTTAACCTAACCATAACCTTAACCTTACCCTTAACCTTAACCTTAACATGACTAAACCCGTAACACTAACCTTAACCTAATATTAACCTTAACTTTACCTTAACCTATCCTTAACACTTTAACCTTAACCTTAACCTTCCCATAACCATAACCTTAACCTTAACCTAACCTTAACCTTAGGGTTATAGTTAAGGTTAAGGCTAAGGTCAAGGTTAACGTTAAGGTTATGGTTATGGGAAGGTTAAGGTTAATGTTAAGGTTAGGTTAAGGGTAAATTTAAGCTTAAGGTTAAGATTTGGTCAAGGTTAGGGTTAGGTTATAGTTAAGGTTAAGATAAGGTTAATGTTAGGTTAAGTTTAAGGTTAAGGTTTGGGTTAGGTTATAGTTAAGGTTAAGGTTAAGGTTAGGGTTAGTTTATAGTTAAGGTTAAGGTTAAGGTTAGGGTTAGGTTATAGTTAAGGTTAAGGTTAAGGTAAGGTGAAGTTTAAGGTTAAGGTCGAGGTAAAGGTTAAGGTTAAGGTTAGGTTAAGGTTAAGGTTATGGGAAGGTTAAGGTTAAGGTTATGGTTAAGGGTAAGGTTAGGGTTAGGTTATAGTTAAGGTAAAGGTTATGGTTAAGGTTAGGTTAAGGTTAAGGTTAAGGTTAGGTTAAGGTTAAGGTTAAGGGTTAAGGTTAAGGTTTAGGTTAAGGTTAAGGTTAAGGTTACGTTCAGGGTAAAGTAAAGGTTAAGGCTAGGTTAAGGTTAAGATAAGGTTAAGGTTAAGGATAAGGTTAAGGGTAATGTTAAGGTTAGGTTAAGGGTAAAGTTAAGGTTAAGGTTAGGTTATGGTTAAGGTGAAGGTTAAGGGTAAGGTTATAGTTAGGTTAAGGTTAAGGTTAAGGTTAGGTTAAGGTTAAGGTTAATGTTAGGTTTAGGTTATAGTTAAGGTTAATGTTAGGTTAAGTTAAGGTTAAGGTTAGGTTAAGGATTTGGTCAAGGTCAGGGTTAAGGTTAGGTTAAGGGTAAATTTAAGGTTATGGGTAAATTTAAGGTTAAGGTTAGGGTAACCCTAACCTTAACCTTAACTTTACCCTTAACCTTAACTTTACCCTTAACCTTAACTTTACCCTTAACCTTAACCTGACTAAACCCGTAACCGACTTTACCCTTAACCTTAACCATAACCTTAGCCTAACCATAACCTTAACCTTAACCTTAACCTTATCTTAACCTTAAGCTTCCTATAACCTTAACCTTCCCATAACCTAAAACTTAACCTTTGTTGAGATTGCAACAAGATGATGAGCTTAGTGGAAAGGAGTCGCCTTCACTAAGTGGGCCCGCAGGCTATTTTTGGCGCAAAGTCTATTTTTAGACTATGTCTATTTTTAGACATATGGATCATGTTCTATGAGTTTCAAGATGCTATTTGTGGATGGTTGGTCAAGTCGGAAAAAATAGATGGACTTCTATTTTTAGACATATTGGGCGGAATCTATTTTTATATTACCAGTCTAAAAATAGATAGGTCGAATATTATTATTTCTTAATAATATTTAGACTCTAAACATTATCTTATTATCTTGGAGCACTTCAGTTAAGTGCACAGATGTGGCACAGGAGCTGAAAAAAGGAATTACACTATTCTTGAGGGTTATGTGGAGCTATTTCATGGATAATTCAATTAGAACTCATGTGACAGAGTTTGGTGGAGTTGATTGAGGAAGTTAATGGAGTTGTGTTCAGTTTAACTAATATAAACATAGTTGAGCTATTTGTATCCAGTTTAACTAATTGATACAATTAGTGAGAGTGGTGTGAATTGATTATTAATTAATTCACTAATTATAAACTCATTAATAAACTAAAGAATACATCAGTTAACTTCAGTGCATGGACAGCTTCAGTGGAGACCAGTGCAGAAATAGGTGAAAGAGGAGGTTAACTATTAGTTGTGACTATACAGTTTCTATTTGCAACACACAGATAGGTGGAGAAGCCCATGAGGATTGCGTAGTACAATCCAGGTGGTTTATCTATTTAATGAAGCCATCCCATAGCATTTATTATGCAATAGAGGCTAGCTATCAAGTGGAAAGAGATTGGAGCATGTGTTTTGCTAGATCTAGCTTGATAGTGTGTAGCAATTGAGGGTGTGCATGAGAGCTTGTGAGGAGCTTTGTACTATGTGTTGAGCCTCAAATTTGTGCTTTCCTTCACCTCATTTTACCTCATTCTCCCTTGTCCATTTCTATTTTAAACCCAATTGATCAATAAAAATAGTTAAAATTACTTCTAGAATGGTTTACATGACTGACTTGTTGAATTTTGTGATTGTTGCCATTGTTAAGCATTTTGACCGGAACTAGCTGTAGAATGCAGACATTCCGTAGCTAACCGGCGATTCTGCAGCTACCTTCATGTTTGAGTATGTTCCAGGTGGCCTCTTGAGGAAAAACACATATGGGCATGATCCACGTCGTGCCTACATGGTTTGTTGCTCATCATGGAAGAGGAAATGAATTCTGGGTACGGTTATGCACGTGGGAACACATTTGTGAAGGAAGTCTCCTACTAGGACTGTCTCAGTCCAGATGTCTTTTCTTCTTCACGTAGCCACCTCAAAGACTCCTAAGATTATTCGGATAAGGAAAGACATTATTCCTAAATTGTTGTAATTATTGTTACTGGCATTTACTTTATAAACTCTTGAGTAGACCGAGAGCTTAGTTAGAGATTTTGTGTTAGATTTGCTGCTAGATTTTGTGTAAACTCTGTGTTACGTCCTTGAAGACACAGAGTGTTATGTTCGAACTATTTCATTGTTAATGGAGCAGAAAAAGTTATTCTGAAGGCGTGATTTGATTTGAAGTTGAATGCCGTCAAGTGGTAGAGGGCCCCTGCCTCTTGCATGGATTTCTTTTATGTAAACTAGATAAGTTTTTCCTAGCTGCTTTTACGTTTTGCATTTGAATTGGTAGTTGTTTTGTTTTATCTACTGTAGTCGTATTCGTTCCAGTTCTTCCACAAGAAGACACTCTTCCAACAGACCAAAATGATGAATGTTTAATGAATATGGTATTGTAGGATAGGAGTTAAATTTGTATTTGTTTTAACTAGCTACTGTAGTCATAATTCGTTCCAGCTCTTCCACAAGAAGACACTCTTCCAACAGACCAAATGATGAATGATTAATGACTATGGTATTGTAGGATAGGAGTTGAATTTGTCTTTGTTTTTAACTAGATACTGTAGTTATATTCATTCCAGTTCTTCCACAAGAAGACATTCTTCCAACAGATCATAACAATGAATGATGAATAGCTATAGTATTGTAGGAATTAGTTGTAGTTTTTGCTATTCACTATCACAGTTACACTTGTTCTAATCACTCTTCCACAAGAAGAAATTCTTCCAATACATCCTTAAGAAGTTCAAGACATGACCGTGATAATGAAAGATTTAGTTGTTTTTTTGTACTAAGTATCATCTCTGATCTTGCTCTTAAACGCTTGCCCAAGACATCATAATGACGAGTAGGGTATGGGTGTGATAACTTAGTTTTTTTCATTTGCTTTCAGTTCATTTTCTTTCAATTGCATACAAGTCCACAGTCAGAATTGTTCTACCTCTTCCACAAGAAGGAACTCTTCCAAAATATCACTAATGATGAACAAACAGATTGTGTAACTTCATAGAATAATGCATGTTAGTTAGAATGCTCTGAAGTTTCATTTGCATTTAATTCATGTTCAGTTACTTTGTTTCAAGTTTGATGATGACTTATCGTTCAACATTGTTCTAGTTTAGAAGCATCTTAGATCCATTCTTAAGTTAACTCATTGCACTTACATCTCATAGTCACACTGTCATCCTTTGCACAATAGATTATTTTAGTTGTTAGGATTCACAAGACAGCCTTCATTATTCACAAATATCTTTTTGTTCTGAAAACTACAAGTGATCCATAAACATAGGAACAGAAGATAACATCACTATAAGGTTTGAAATCTCTCTGCAATCTCCTCATCATTTTATGAACAGAGCTCTTCCTCAAAAGAACTACTTTGAACAAGAAACCAATAACTCTTTGAGTATAGGTTCTGAGACATCCAATTAAATTGCAGAATAGAACTAGGAATTATTCATGGAATAGATGAGCTTAGAACAGAATGTTGCACCATGATAAAATTAGTGTTTAACTGTCTAGTTAGAGAACTTGCATATTTAGTGATCATTTCTCAAGTTTAGTTTGTGTCATTTGCCTAAGAAGTCATTATCAAGCTTTTGTTTCTATTTAGTCATAGTTCAGATTTTGCTTCAATATTTCTAATTGCATTTTCCATTCCATACATTAGATTTAACTCTGTTTTGACCACCAACTTCTTTCCATTAGTTTTCTAGGCAGTTTCATTGTAAACATAAAACACCAAAAGACCAAAAACATCACAAATCATCACAAAAGACCAAAAACATCACAAAACCACATACAACGCATTAGGAAACAAGCACCTAGGTACATATGGTACACTTCACTTCAGCAGTTTACAAATCCTGGTTGACAATTAAATGAAGCTCAGTTTAGGAGACTGGATTGAGACCCAACATTTTGGCGCCGTTGCCGGGGAAGTGAAAACTAGGTAACCTTTGTTTCTTAGCATCCAAAAAAAAATTTATGCGTAGGGAGAGAGATTCAAGGGGAAGATTTATAAGCAGCAGAGGCAGACGTTTGATATCTAGAACACCACTTGTTTCATCTAGATCCAGAGCTAGTACACCTTCAACTCAAACCCATCTTCCATCCTTTACTGATCCTAGACTTCTAGAAGATCTAAGGTCACCTATTCCATTAGAGAAACCTTCCACTTCATCCACTAAACCTGCCATAGAAGAGGATCCAAAAACTCTTGTTGAGGATACAAACCTTTCTACTTCCACAGGAGAGTCAACCATGGCAGAAGAAGGAGGAGGATGAGTTGTTAATGGAGAACACACATTATTTGGAGGAGGTAGAGGTAGAGGTAGAGGAGAAGGAGGAAGAGGAGGTAGAGGTGCAGATGGAGGAAGAGGTAGAATAGGAAGCTCTTTTGGGTTCCCTATACTTGATGAAGAAACCAATACAGCCATGAAAAACATTTCACCTTCTGTCCTTCCGAACTTCTATGGACTTAAAACTGAGGATCCTGAAACTTTCTTATTCGAATTTGAAGTGCTGTGTAGGACTTATGACTATCTTCAAGATGCTCAAAAATTGAAATTATTTCCTTCAACTCTGAAAGGAGCAGCATTGAAGTGGTTTATGAGCTTAAACAGTAGTTCCATTAGGACATGGGAAGACATGAAGCAAGCATTTCTAGAGAGATACTTGGATTATTGTATGCCGGTTAATCATAAGGAAGAAGTGTTCAAGATGTTACAAAAAGAAGATGAAAACTTAGAAGATTTGTTGGAAAGATTTAAATACAACATAAAAAGGGCACAAATGGAAAACCTAGATCAAGACACTTTAAAATCTCTTTTATTGAAAACCATTAGGGATGAATGGTTGGATATCCTTAACATGATGGGAAAAGGGGATGTATCACAACTCACATTACCTGAAATATCTGAGTTATGTATCAACCTTTCCAGAGGGAAATCCAAAACTGTCAAAGGTCCAAGAGATCCTGCTCTTGCAGGAGCAAGTAAATCTGCTTCTGGGACAGTAAGTAGATCAGAAATAGGACACATGCTTGATGATTTTAAATCTGACATCTTAGGGAGTCTTAGTGAACAAATAGACACCCTCAAGATACAAAACAAGCAAAAGGCTGAATCTGATGCCTTGGCGATCTTTTGTCCCAAATGTAGGAAGAAACATGCCTTGAGAGAGTGTCCTCTAGATGTAAAAGTTGTAGAAACATGTGTTATTTGTTCTGAGAAACATGAGACCAAGAATTGTCCTTCTCTTCCTGGTCTCAAGGCTATTTTTCAAGAAGAAACTCCTACAGACTCCACAGAATCTCTTAACTTTGTATCTAGAAGACCTTGGCAGGGACCTCAGACACAAGGATTCCATGATCAAATGTATAATCAACCTCCACCTTGGAATTCTTAGCAGCAACCTTGGCCCCAATTTCAAAATCAATCTCAATCTTGGGCACAAGGAACACAAAGTCCCTATGGAAGATACTCTCCATACTATCATTATCCACCATCCTATCCACCATATCCACATTTTTATCCTCAAAATCCTCAACAAAATTTTCCTCAAAATCTTCCACAAAATTTTCAACAAAATCCTCAACAACATCATCAGAACCAACCACATCAAAATCAACCACTTCCATTACCATTCCCTCAAAATCCAATCAATTGCCAGCTCAGCCCATACCAAACCCCAATAATAAGAACCCTCAGAATACATACATGATAGAAGGACAACAATTTCCAACTTATTTAATTACTCCTCTAGACCTTAGTGATGTTCAACTTAGGTCCGGAAGGATACTTGAGAAGAGGAAACCTTCTGTGATTATACAAGAACAAGATAATTCTGAGGAAGACTCCCTACGGGTTAATAAAAGTCTTGAAGAAGATACATCCTTTCAAGACCAAAACATTGAAAAACTGAAACAAAAAGATCCAATAAATCCAACTCCGGTATTAGAGCAACCATCCACATCTACTTCTATACCTCCCTTTCCGGAAAGACTACAAATTGATAAAGGTGTAGAAAAACAAATAATGGTGCCTAATTATGATTTCTTGGATGAATTGAGAAATGTTTGCATTAAAATTCCATTATTGCAAGCCATCAAAGAAATCCCAATTTTAGCCAAAACAATAAAAGAGTTGAGTATGAAAACAACAAGAAAAAGAATAAGAGAAACCAAGAAAATTCAACTGGTAGGACAAATAGCAGACATTATGATGGGTAAGATTACTATTCCAAAGTACCTTGACCCAGGAAATCCAGTTGTCAAAATTCACATCAATGGAATTGAAATTGAAAACACACTCATTGACTTAGGAGCAGCAATAAATATCATGAGTAGACAAATCATGGACAAACTGAAACTTCCTAATCTTCTCTTTACACCCACACTATTACAATTAGCAGATAGATCTGTGATCGGACCAGATGGGGTAATAGAATACATTCCAGTGTCCCTAGACTCTTGGGAGTACCCTGTGGATTTCATGATCCTAACTCCTAAGAATAATCTAGGAGGCCATCCTGTTATACTAGGAAGGCCTTGGTTGGCTACAGCTGATGCTTTTATTAGTTGTAGGTCTGGTGATATGTATATTTCTGATGGTATTTCAACAAAGAAATTCACTTTATATCCTCCAGCTAGGACAATTACAGATCTAGATGACACTCAATGGATAGAGGATGAAGAATATTTACAACCACTCTTCACAATTTCAGAAATTAGTGAAGATAATCAAATTCTGAATACTCTAGAAAACTTTGAATCCTCTCCAGAACACAAACATGAATCATTTCAGGAGGGATCCAATATTGAATTTTTGTCATCTAGGCAGATGTATCTTCATTCTATGGACAAATTTGGCAGCTCTACAAGTGAAATTTTTCCAGGCAAAACTTTGAACATAAACAAGAACCTAGAAAAATCTCAACAAGAGGAGTTAGTCAAAGTATTACAGAGACATTCTTCTGCATATGCATGGGAATACACTGACATGAAAGGGATAAGTCCCAAGACTTGTACTCATCACATCTATATAGAGGCAAATTGCAAACCAATCAGACAACCTCAAAGACGGATGAATCCAAATCTTAGAGAAATTGTCAAGGAAGAATTACAAAAATTGTTAAATGTTAACTTCATCTATCCTATTTCAGATAGTCAGTGGGTTTCCCCTTTAGTAATTGTACCTAAGAAAAATGGAAAGTGGAGGGTGTGTGTTGACTACCGAGAACTGAATAAAGCTACTCTTAAAGACCATTTTTCCTTACCTTTCATAGATCAAGTATTAGATACATTAGCAGGTAAAAAGTACTTTTCATTCCTGGATGGATTTAGTGGTTACAATCAAATCCAAGTAGCACTTGAAGACCAAGATAAAACCACATTTACTTGTCCTTGAGGTACCTATGCCTACCGAGTATTGCCATTTGGATTGTGCAATGCACCTGCAACATTCCAAAGGGCAGTATTAGGAATTTTTTCTGATCTGATACATGACTGTGTAGAGGTGTACATGGATGATTTTACAGTTTATGGGGATACATTTGAAGAGGCTTTATAAAACTTGGAAAAAGTCTTAAAAAGATGTCAAGAAGAAAACCTTTCTCTTAGTCATGAAAAATGTTTTATGATGTTCAACGAAGGTATAGTTTTAGGGCACCACATTTCAGGGGATGGGATTAGAGTAGATGAGGCGAAATTTGAAGTTATTTCTAACCTATCCATTCCAAATTGTCAAAAAGATGTTAGAAGTTTTCTAGGATTTACAGGGTATTATCGGAGATTTATAGAAAACTTCACCAAAACAGCATCTCCTCTCTTCAAATTACTCACCAAAGATTGTGAATTTAAATGGACTTCTGATTTCCAGTTAGCTTTTGAAACCCTGAAAACCAAAATTTCTGAAGCACCTATATTAAGGGGACCTAACTGGAAGTTACCTTTTCATATCTCGACAGATGCTTCCGATACGGCTCTAGGAGCAGTATTGGGACAGAAAGATTTAATTCCCTATGCTATCTATTATATCAGTAAAAATTTGACTCCTGCAGAGTTAAACTATACTGTAACTGAAAAAGAGTTTTTAGTTGTTGTTCATGCCATTAACAAGTTTAGACACTATATAACAGGCTATGAAACTTTTGTTCACACTGATCATTCTGCAATTAGATATTTAATGAATAAATCAATCACTAATGGCAGAGTTATAAGATGGTTGTTATTATTGCAAGAATTCAACATTACTATTCCAGATAGGCCTGGAAAACAAAACACTGTGGCTGATTTCCTGTCTAGAATTCAAAATATCAAAGATGACACTTCGGTTGAAGATCAATTTCCTGATGAATATCTTTTCGCAATCTCTACTCAAACTCCATGGTTTGCTGATATTGCCAACTATTTAGTTTCAGGAAAATTTCCTTCAATTATGAATGCAAGGGATAAAAGAAAAATCATTAATGATAGTGCAAGATATTCATGGGTCGCTAACGAGTTGTACAAGACAGGTCCAGATTTGATTATTAGAAGGTGTGTTCGTGAAGATGAGATGCCTGAAATTCTCAAGGCATGTCATGATGAACCTTGTGGCGGACACTTTGCGGATAAGAGGACAGCCTATAAGATCCTTAAATTAGGATATTATTGGCCATCTTTGTTTAAAGATGCAAGGGAGTATGTCAAAAGGTGTGACAGTTGCCAAAGGGTAGGGAAACCTTCTCCTTCAGGTGAGATGCCATTACAACCTGAGGTACACATTGAACCTTTTGAAAAATGGGCTTTGGATTTTGTAGGACCTATTAGTCCTCCATCAAGACAAAAGAAATACATATTAGTTTGCACTGATTATGTTACTAAGTGGGTAGAAGCTAAACCATTACTTGTTGCTAATGAATCATCTGTAGTTACTTTTCTTTTTGAGGATATTTTTACTCGTTTTGGTGTCCCAAGGGAAATTGTTACGGATCAAGGAGCTCAATTTACATCAAGGCTAGTGGAGAAAATGATGGAGAAGTACAAAATCAGACATAGAACATCTACTCCTTATCATCCACAAGCAAATGGTTAGGTGGAATCCACTAATAAAGTCATTGAAGGAATCCTAACAAAGACTGTTCATCTACATAGAAGAGATTGGGTAGATAGGCTTCCTGAAGCCTTGTGGGCCTATAGAACTACATGGAGAAACACAACAGGCCATACTCCTTATGAGTTTGTTTATGGAAAGCAAGTTTTGTTTCCTATAAAGTTCCAAATTCAAACATTCAAGATGGAAGTTCAGCTAGGACTTGATCTAACGGAGGCACAAAAGCATAGACTGGAGCAAATTAATGAATTGGATGAGATCAGACAAGATGCAGTTCAGAAAACAAGTCTAGTCCAACAGCAAAGGGCTAGGTGGCATGACAAGTACATCCAGGAGAAGAAATTTAAAGAGGGTGACTGGGCTCTCTTGTTTGATTCAAAATTCAAGGATTTTCAAGGGAAATTTCAGACACATTGGCTTGGGCCATATGAAATTGTTCGAATTTTTGATAATGGGGCAGTAAAAATCAGAACTATAGATGAAGAGGAGGTCACTTTTCTTGTGAATGGTCATAGACTGAAGCTATGCCACAAGCCACTCTCAAGAGAAGAGTTTGTCAAGAAGTTCCAAGAAGACAATGATGTGAAGTTAATGAAGAAGAGTCTCTCTTCTTCATCAACTTGATTAAATTTTCTGAAGCATTTCTCTTTTGAAAAAAATAAAAATAAAAAAATAATAATAAAAAATAAAAATAAAAAAAATAAAAATAAAGGTATAAGCATGAAAACCAATCATTGATTGGCATGTTTATACAGAAAAGATAGGGTGAAAATCAGAGTCTCTCTGACACTCTAACTTTTCCCATTTTTGTTTTAAGCAGCTGGTATAAAAATCATAAGTTCAGTTCCATAGTGCTTATGATTCATTTCATCTCACTCCATTCACTTATCCATTCATACTCCATTCCATCCATCATTCATTTCATCTGACTCCATTCCACATGTCATTCATTTCATTCCATCTTCCATCCATTTCATTTTCATGTCAAAACACAAAATTTGATATCATGCTGTAAGTGAATAAAATATGTCATGAATTGCAGTATAGCCCTTATGTTCCTTCATTCCATTTAATGGACTGAATCCATTCCATTCCACTTATCCACTTCATACATATCATAATCCATCATCCATTTTCATGCATACCACATAACATTTCACCCATACTCCAAAAACATTCCATTTTCATGATTAAGGTGTTCTATAGGAACATTCTGCAGCTCAGTGGACATTCTGCAGCTGATCAGCCTTTCTGCAGCCCGACAGTCTTTTCGCAGCTATAAACCCTGAAGGCATCAACCAGCAGACATCAGAATTACAACAAAGTGATCCAGTGAATTCATGAATCAAAAACATCAAGAAAAATTGTGAAAGATTCCTCCAAAGATGAGCAGAGAATACAAAGGCTACAAAAACATCAAATAAAGGGCAGAGGTAACAAATTTAAATTACGATGGCATTTCATAAAAGTTTAGCATAGTTTAGTTGTGGATTATTCAAAAGGTTGTTTTAATTGTTTTATTGATCAAACACCAACAAACCCTCTACAGACTTTGTATTAAAATCTTCCATTTCAAAATTCATATCCGATAGCATTTAAGCGGTGAAATGGCCAAAGCATTTGAATTTTCCACGTCTCTTAACCAAAGCATTTAATGATGATGATTCCCTCTGCCGTCGTAAAATCCTCCGCCGTCTCCTCAATCATTAATACAATCCCTCCATCTCACTCCACTACTCCATTTCGTGACCACTACCATAACTTCATTCCGTAGCCGGTATTCCATTCCGAAGACAGAGATATTATTATCACCAGGAGCAGAGCTAAAGGATATCAGTTTGAATAGCATTGAGCATTGTAAACGCAGAGCAGAGCAGAAGAGGTAAATTTGGAAGTATAACAGTGTGAGGACTCAAAGCCACTTGATCCCGTGGACAGATAACATATCACTGTGGACGAAGTTTGGAGCATTTTCACTGTCAACACAGAATTGTGGCTGTGTAGAGTTTAAAGTCTGTTGTTACCAAAAGACAGAGGTGCTAAAATTGAAGTCTTTTGCTACCAAAAACAGAGGTGTGGTAGTGATTGAGTTTGAAAACCATTTGTTACCAGAGACAAAGGTTGAGTTTGAAGTCTGTTGTTACCAGAGACAGATATGTTGTAGTGTTGAATTTGAAGCATACCATTTGCTACTAGAGACAGAGGTGTTTTTCAGTGATTGAGTTTGAAGTCTTTCTGTTACCAAAGACAGAGGTATTGCAGTATTAAAACTGAAACCATTTGCTACTAAGAGCCAGAGGTATTGCACAAAAAGAAATCTGAAGCCATCTCTCACTGCCTATCAGATACATATCAGTTCGAAATTTGAGATTACTTTCATGATCAAACAGAAGCATATCAGCCAAAGGTTTTGAAGCTGTTGCCACTATAAAACAGAGGTATGTCATTCTAAGAATTGAAGCCATTTTCATTTAGAGCTTGAAGCCATTTTAATCCGAAAGTGAAAGTCATTGTTTTGTGGGTAGAAGAGTGTTAATTTGATATTGAAAAATCATGGGTTTCATCGTAAGGACTAAGCCTGTGGGATCAAAATATTTAGAAGGTTACCCACAATGCAAGGAAATGTTACAACAAATAGGATGGCTTCAATTTTTGGAAAAGTTTAATGGCTTCCATAAGGAAGTCACTAAAACATTTGCCAGATCATTCCAAGGAACCGAAGTTGAAATAGGGGATGTCAAGTTTATTGTCACTGAAGTTTTTATTGCAGAGGCTACAGGATTGTCCAGAACTGGAGAAAGATGGTTTAAAAATAGAGAATTCCATAATGACTCTTGGAAACAAATTTTAAAATCACCAAATATGGATGTTAGTGTGTTCAAGAAAGGAATTCCCAGTACTGCATTGAAAAGCAAATGGAGAAACATACTACTTCTTTTACAAAAATTTGTTACATGTGAGGGTAGATATGGGACATTTTATGTCTACCACATCAGACTAATGATGCATTTTCTGGGAAAAGATTTAAATCTACCATATTTCTTGCATCAAAGTCTGAAGAAAATGGCTTCCTGTGTTCAGAGAAGAGTTCAGTTTTTAGAGACAACCCTGTATCATCATGGGTTGGTCAAAATTTTGATTGAGCATCATCTATCTAAAACAAATGATACATGGGATGATTTCTTAATAAGAAATAATTTTGAAGAAGCAAAAGAACCATCACCTGAACCACAGCCCACAAAGAGAAGTAGGAAATGGAGGACTTCAAAAGATAAAATTGACAAACCAGTTCAAGAAAGCAGTGAGGAAGTCATTTTAGAGAAGTTGACTCGAATCAAGAGGCAACTCAAGGAAGAGAAGATAATTAAGGAATCTGCTACAGAGAAAGGAGAGGGGTCCTCTCAGCTTAGGAGAAGCCACAGATTAAAAGGAAAACTGAAGAAAACACCAATCAAACAAACAAGGGTAATCAATATTGAAGATGAAGAAACACCCATTGAAGAGGATGATGAAGAAGATTTTTATGAAGGAACCCCTGAAATTGATCCTGCTCAACAGGAAATTTATGACTATGTGGAAACCTTAGAGAGGACAGCTTCAGAAAGCAGAGAAAGAACCCCCAGTCCTCCACTGTCTGAAATTGATATATTAAGGAGGGATAGGTATGAGTTGGAATTGTTGAATAGACACATCAAAAAATGAGAATGAAATTCTCAAAGATCAAATCAAGCTCAAAACTGATATGAACTCAACCTTATCCCTGCATATAGACAAAGTGGAGAGGACCAATGAGAAGATGAAGACAAGGAACAAAAAGTTGATCAGGGCACTCACAAACCTCAGGTTCAAACTTGTGATTAGGAAACCCAGAAGGCCTCTAACATTCAGACAAAGGAGAAGAAGGGGATTAGATGTCCTTACAGAAGCCTCATAATTCATAGGATAATTTGCATGAGGACATGCAAAGAGACAGCAGTGGGGGTATGTTGAGCCTCAAATTTGTGCTTTCCTTCACCTCATTTTACCTCATTTTTCCCTTGTCCATTTCCATTTTAAACCCAATTGATCAATAAAAATAGTTAAAATTACTTCTAGAATAGTTTACATAACTGACTTGTTGAATTTTGTGATTGTTGCCATTGTTAAGCATTTTGACCGGAACTAGCTGCAGAATGCAGGCATTCCGTAGCTAACCGGCGATTCTGCAGCTACCTTTATGTTTGAGTATGTTCCAGGTGGCCTCTTGAGGAAAAATGCATATGGGCATGATCCACGTTGTGCCTACATGGTGTGTTGCTCATCATGGAAGAGGAAATGAATTCTGGGTACGGTTATGCACGTGGGAACACATTTGTGAAGGAAGACTCCTACTAGGACTGTCTCAGTCCAGATGTCTCTTCTTCTTCACGTAGCCACCTCAAAGACTCCTAAGATGATTCGGATAAGGAAAGACATTATTCCTAAATTTTTGTAATTATTGTTACTTGCATTTACTTTATAAACTCTTGAGTAGACCGAGAGCTTAGTTAGAGATTTTGTGTTAGATTTGCTGCTAGATTTGCAAAAACTCTGTGTTACGTCCTTGAAGACACAGAGTGTTATGTTCGAACTATTGCATTGTTAATGGAGCAGACAAAGTTATTCTGAAGGCGTGATTTGATTTGAAGTTGAATGCCGTCAAGTGGTAGAGGGCCCCTGCCTCTTGCACGGATTTCTTTGCGTAAACTAGATAATTTTTTCCTAGCTGCCTTTACGTTTTGCATTTGAATTGGTAGTTGTTTTGTTTTATCTACTGTAGTCGTATTCATTCCAGTTCTTCCACAAGAAGACACTCTTCCAACAAACCAAAATGATGAATGTTTAATGACTATGGTATTGTAGGATAGGAGTTAAATTTGTGTTGTTTTAACTAGCTACGTAGTCATAATTTGTTCCGGCTCTTCTGAAAGACACTCTTCCAACAGAGACCAAATGAGTAATGATTATGACTATGGTATGGGATAGGAGTTGAATTTGTATTTGTGTTTTATAGATACGCCTTGGTTATATTCATCCCAGTTCTTCCACAAGAAGACATTCTTCTAACAGATCATAACAATGAGTGATGAATGACTATAGTACTGTAGGAATTAGTTGTAGTTTTTGCTATTCACTATCACAGTTACACTTGTTCTAATCACTCTTCCACAAGAAGAAATTCTTCCAATACATCCTTAAGAATTTCAAGACATGACCGTGATAATGAAAGATTTAGTTGTTTGTTTGTACTAAGTATCATCTCTGTTCTTACTCTTAAACGCTTGCCCAAGACATCATAATGACGAGTAGGATATGGATGTGGTAACTTAGTTTTTCATTTGCTTTTAGTCCATTTGCTTTCAATTGCATACAAGTCCACAGTCATAATTGTTCTACCTCTTCCACAAGAAGGAACTCTTCCAAAATATCACCAATGATGAACAAACAGATTGTGTAACTTCATAGATTAATGCATGTTAGTATAGTTAGAACAACTCCGGAGTTTCATTTGCATTTAATTCATGTTCAGTTACTTTGTTTCAAGTTTGATGATGACTTATAGTTCAGCATTGCTCTAGTTTAGTGGCATCTTAGGTTCATTCTTAGATTAACTCATTACACTTGCATCTCATATTCAAATTGTCATCCATTGCACAATAGATTACTCTAGTTGTTAGGATTCACAAGACAGCCTTCATTATTCACAAACATCTTTTTGTTCTGAAAACTACAAGTGATCCATAACCATAGGAACAGAAGATAACATCACTATAAGGTCTGAAATCTCTCTGCAATCTCCTCATCATTTTATAAACAGAGCTCTTCCTCAAAAGAACTACTTTGAACAAGAAACCAATAACTCTTTGAGTATAGGTTCTGAGACATTCAATTAAATTGCAGAATAGAACTAGGAATTAGTCATGGAATAGATGAGCTTAGAACAAAATGTTGCACCATGATAAAATTAGTGTTTAACTGTCTAGTTAGAGAACTTGCATATTTAGTGATCATTTCTCAAGTTTAGTTTGTGTCATTTTCCTAAGAAGTCATTATCAAGCTTTTGTTTCTATTTAGTCATAGTTCAGATTTTGCTTCAGTATTTCTAATTGCATTTGCCATTCCATACATTAGATTTAACTCTGTTTTGACCACCAAATTCTTTCCATTAGTTTTCTAGGCAGTTTCATTGTGAACATAAAACACCAAAAGACCAAAAACATCACAAATCATCACAAAAGAGCAAAAACATCACAAAACCACATACAACGCATTAGGAAACAAGCACCTAGGTACATATGGTACACTTCACTTCAGCAGTTTACAAATCCTGGTTGACAATTAAATGAAGCTCAGTTTAGGAGACTGGATTGAGACCCAACACTATGATTGTTACATGATCTCCATGACATATAATATACAGATAGTTGGGGTTCTCAGCTTTAAGCTTTCCCATTAAATACTGTGTTCATATGTGTGATTGTTTGTGGTGTTAATGTGTGCATGAAATTGATTTTATTTCTGCAATTAATGATCAATGGTAGAAGAGATTTTGTATTATGCATGAAGCTAAAATAGTGTTTGATCAGGAGAATCTCGGTGAATAATATATAAGTTATTCAAATTTTCTACATGGTATCAGAGCGATATTGATCATTGGAGTGATTGCAAAACATTGAAGCGGTTGAGTTTTGTGTTGGTGGAATTCGAATTTGCAGTAGTGTTTTCTTGGTGTCGAAGTTGAGATGTCTTTCAACGAATTGCGATTGGAGTATGCCCTTGATGTCAGCTCAAATTATATTTCATGGAAGGATAGGATGGAGGTGGTTCTGGATGACAATGGGTTGAAGGATTTCATAGATGTAGAAGGTCCAAAGCCTACTTCTAGTGATGCTGCCGTACTTGACGCATGGCAAAAGAAGACAGCAAAGTGTCGAAGGATTCTGTTGGAAGGTGTGAAGGATCACATAGTGTCCAACCTTCATGGTAAGGCTTCTCCATTCTTGATGTGGAAAGCTTTGACAGATTTATTCCAAAGCAAGAGCGACCAGAGGAAGTTGGCGCTCAAGGATAAACTCAGGAACATAAAGATGGAGAAAGGCGATAGTCTGCCCAAGTACCTCACGAAGTTCATCCAATGCAGGGATGAGATGGGAAGTGTGGGGGTTACTGTTGATGACAAGGAATTGGTGAGCTTGGCTCTCCTTGGTCTTCCGAAGAGTTGGCATTCCTATCAGGACTCTGTTAATGGTCGGGAGAAATTTCCAGGATGGGAGCGACTTTGGTCGGATCTTGTGCAAGAGGAGATAAGGCAGAGTACCAGGGATGGATCTTCATCAAAGAACTCTGATGAAGAGAATTGTGCTTTGGCTTCCAAAGAAAATAAGGGGAAGATCAAGAAAGATTCTCATTCCGGTGCGAAAGGAAAGAAGCAGGACATGTCCAAGGTGAAGTGATTTCACTGTCACCAATACGGACATTACGCCACTAGTTGTCCACAGAAGAAGAAAAATAAGCAGGCTGTTGGATTTGCAACTGAAGAGGCCTTAGCCTCACAGTTTGAGCTGGATTTTTCTCTGATTGTATGCTTGGTCTCAAGTATGAAGGGATCAGTGTGGTTTCTTGACAGTGGTGCATATTTTCACATGACAGGAGATCGAGATTTGTTTACTGATCTGGATGAGAAAGATCTTGGAGTGCACATCGAGATGGGTGATGATGGTAGATACAGTGCGACCGGTATCGGTACCATTTCCTTTGAGAGGGATTCCGGTAAACCCTTTGTATTGAAGGAAGTGATGCATGTTCCATGATTGAAGAAGAATATTATCTCTGTGGCGATGTTAGAAGACAAGGATATGATGTTGTCTTTAGCGATCAGTGCAAGGGGTGTACCTTGGGGAAATTTGTGAAAGCCACCTTTCACGAGAAGGATAGTCACACCACGACGATCCTTGAGAGAATTCACACAGATGTGTGTGGACCTTTCTCAGTAGCTTTGACAGCAAAGAACAGGTATTATGTGATATTTGTTGATGATTTTTCTCATAAGTGTTGGATCTTCTTCATGCAGAAGAAGAGCGAGACATACTCAAAGTTCTATGAGTTCAAGGCATTGGTTGAGAAAGAATCAGGGAAGCAAGTGAAGGCTCTTAGGAGCGAAAATGGTGGTGAATTCATCTCTGGTGAATTCAAGGACTTTTTCAACGTAGAAGGAATTCGAAGAGAGCTCATAGCACCTCATAACCCACAGCGGAACGGGGTTGATGAGTGGAAGAACAGAATGATCATGGGTGTTGCATGGCCGATATTGCATGATCAGGGCCTACCCATACACTTGTGGGCTGAGGCATGAAATACTGCAGTATATGTGTAGAACCGTTGTCCTCACAAGATACTTGGCATGAGTACACCCAAGGAGGCTTTTTCTGGTAAGAGGCCTGATATTTCCCATTTGAGGACTTTTGGTTCACCTGTTTACATTCAAGTGACGAAGGATACCATGAAGAAGTTGTAGCTGATCGTAGAGGTTGGGATATTTTTGGGGTACACTGATACGCCCCACAACTATCATGTGTATTTTCCAGACAGTCTCAAGACTTTTGTGCGACGGGATATCAAAGTTCATGAGGAGAAAGCCATGAAGTGTTCGCTTGAGAGGGAGCCACACTTGCATGCAGATGAGGAGCTATTAGGTCCTAAGGATGAGTCTCATGATGTGGATCAGCCACAAGATGAGGTTCATGGAGTGGAAGAGACCTCTCAAGCAACGCCAACCATCAGAGGGTGGAAGCGCACTACAGAAGCTGAGCGACTGGCTCAATATGCAGAGAAGGTTGTAGGAGCACCTGCATCACAGCGCAGATAGAGACAGTCACCTGACCAGTATACTGGATACATGGCTCTTATGAGCAAGTGTATCGTGACAGAGCCATCCTTTTTCGAGGAAGCTATGGAGGATCCCGCATGGGTAGATGCCATGGTGGAAGAGTATGATTCGATTGTCAGAAATAGTGCATGGGAGATTGTCCCGAGGCTGGAGGGGAAATCAGTGGTGGGTTCAAGATGGATCTAAAAAGTGAAGCAGGCAGCTGAAGGGAGTGTGGAGAAGTATAAGGCAAGATTTCTTGCCTGAGGCTTTTCACAGATAGAGGGGATCGATTATGAGGAGACCTTTGCACTTGTCGCAAGGTATTCTTCCATACGGACAATTCTTGCTCTCTCAGCGCAGATGGGGTGGTATATTCATCAGATGGATGTGAAGACTACATTCCTCAACGAAGTCATTGAGGAGGAGGTGTACATAGAGCAGCCCGAAGATTTTGATATCTTCAACAGTGAGTCTCATGTGTGCAGGATCAAGAGAGCGTTGTATGGGTTGAAACAAGCACCTCGTGCTTGGTACACATGGATAGACAATTATTTCACTCGACTTAGATTCTCCAAGAGTGAGGTGGATCCTAACCTATACCAGATTGTGGTGGACGGTAAGTTGTTGATCATTGTACTTTATGTAGATGATTTTATTTTGACAGGTGATGAACTGTTGATACTCTCATGCAAGGCCGATCTTGCAAAGGAGTTTTTGATGAAGGACTTGGGCCTCCTTCATTATTTCCTGGGATTGGAAATTTGGTAGCGCAGTGATGGATTGTTTGTTTCTCAAGGCAAGTATGCTCGAGAGATACTGGAGAAGTTCAACATGCATGGCTGCAAGCCTATTGATACTCCTCTTCCTGGTGGATGGAGGAAGGAGGATGCTACTTCGGCGGAGGTAGTGGATGCCACTGTTTATCGACAGTTGGTGGGGTCACTTATGTATCTAGTCAATACACGACCCAACATATGCTATGCTGTGAACCAGCTTTCAAAATCTATGGTTAAGCCAACCAAGCTCTTCTGGAAGGCAGGCAAGCATGTATTGAGATATCTTAGAGGCACATTGGGATATGGATTATGGTATAGACAGTCGGATGAGGTGAAGTTGTGTGGCTTCACGGATGCAGATTGGGCAGGGAGCCCAACGGACAAAAAGAGCACATCTAGAGGGATTTTAAATATCAGGTCGACAATAGTTTCTTGGTACAGCAGGAAGCAGAGATCCATGGCACTCAGTTCAGCAGAGGCTGAGCATATGGCAGCAAGTTTGGCTGCATGCGAGGCTATATGGATGAGGAAGATCCTGGTCGGGTTGTTCGGTTCACACTTAGAGCCTACTGTGATTTATTGTGATAATAAAAGTTGCATTAAAATCTCGGTTAATCCAGTATTTCATGATAGATATAAACATATTGACATCCAGTATCATCATATCAGAGATTGTGTGCAGTGGAAGATCATGTTACTTTGACACATACCTACAGAGGATCAGGATGCTGATATCTTGACGAAGGCACTCACCAGGAGAAAATTTGAATACCACAGGGGCAGGATAGGGGTTGCAGATAATCCTTATCTTGTTGAAAGGGAGTGTTGAGATTGCAACAAGATGATGAGCTTAGTGGAAAGGAGTCGCCTTCACTAAGTGGGCCCATAAGCTATTTTTGGCGCAAAATCTATTTTTAGACATATGGATCATGTTCTATGAGTTGCAGGATGTTATTTGTGGATGTTGGTCAAGTTGGAAAAAATATATGGACTTCTATTTTTAGACATATTGGGTGGAATCTATTTTTAGATTGCCAGTCTAAAAATAGATATGTCAAATATTATTAGCTCTTAATAATATTTAGACTCTAAACATTATCTTATTCTCTTGGAGAACTTCAGTTAAGTGCACAGATGTGGCACAGGAGCTGACAGAAGGAATTACGCTATTCTTGAGGGTTATGTGGAGCTATTTCATGGATACTTCAGTTAGAACTCATGTGACAGAGTTTGGTGGAGTTGATTGAGGAAGTTAATGGAGTTGTGTTCAGTTTAACTAATCTAAACATAGTTGAGCTATTTGTATCTAGTTGAAATGATTGATACAATTAGTGAGAGTGGTGTGAATTAATTATTAATTAATTCACTAATTATAAACTCATTAATAAACTAAAGAATACATCAGTTAACTTCATTGCATGGACAGTTTCAGTGGAGACCAGTGCAGAAATAGGTGAAAGAGCAGGTTAACTATCAGTTGTGACTATACAGTTGCTATTTGCAACACACAGATAGGTGGAGAAGCCCATGAGGATTGTACAGTACAAGCTAGATGGTTTATCTATTTAATGAAGCCATCCCATAGCATTGATTACACAATAGAGGCTGGCTATCAAGTGGAAAAATATTGGAGCATGTGTTTTGCTAGATCTAGCTTGATGGTGTGTAGCAATTGAGGGTGTGCATGAGAACTTGTGAGGAGCTTTGTACTATGATTGTTACATGATCTCCATGACATATAATATACAGATAGTTGGGGTTTTCAGCTTTAAGCTTTCCCATTAAATACTGTGTTCATATGTGTGATTTTTTGTGGTTTTAATGTGTGCATGCAATTGATTTTATTTCCGCAATTAATGATCAGTGGTAGAAGAGATTTTGTATTATGCATGAAGCTAAAATAGTGTGTGATCAGGAGAATCTCGGTGAATAATATATTAGTTATTCAAATTTCTAAAACCTTAACCATAACCTAACCTTAACCTTGAATTTACCCATAACCTTACCCTTAACCTCGCTAAACTCGTAACCTTAACCTTAACCTTCACCCTTAACCTTAACCTTACCCTTAACCTTACCCTTACCCTTGACCTTAACCTTGGTTAGGGTTAGGTTATGGTTAAGGTTAAGGTTAGGTTAAGGGTTTGGTTAAGGTCAAGGTTAAGGTTAGGCTAAGGGTAAGGTTGGGGTTAAGGTTAGGGTAAGGTTGGGGTAAGGTTAAGGTTAAGGTCAAGGTTAATGATAAAGCTAAGGTTAAGGTTATTTTAAGGTTAAGGTTAAGGGTAAGGGTAAGGGAAGGGATAAAGTTAGGGTAAGGGTAAGATTAGGTTAACGGTAAGGTTAAGGGTAAGTTTAAGGTTAAGCATAAAGTCAAGGTTAAGGTTACCTTAAGAGTAAATTCAAGGTTAAGGTTAGGGTTCTGTTATTTTCAAGGTCAAGGTTAAGGTTACGGTTAAGGTGAAGGTTAAATTAAGGTTAAGGGTAAAGTCAAGGTTAAGTTTAAAGTAAAGGTTAAGGTTAGGTTAAGGGTAACATTAGGGTTAAAGTAAATTTAAGGTTAAGGTTAAGGGTTTGGTCAAGGTTAGGGTTAGGTTATAGATCAGGTCAAGGTTAAGGTTATGGTTACGGTAACGTTAAGATAAGGTTGAGGGCAAGGTTAGGTTAAGGTTATGGTTAAGGTAAGGTTAAGGGTAAATTTAAGGTTAATGTTAGGTTAAGGTTAAGGTAAGGTTAAGGGTAAGGTTAAGGTCACAGTAAAGGTTAAGGGTAAGATTAAGGTCAAAGTAAAGGTTAAGGTTAAGGTTAAGGGTAAGGTTAACCTTAACCTAACCTTAACCTTAACCTTGACCTTAACTATAACCTTAACCCTAAAATTAATCTTCACCCTTAACCTTAAATTTACCCTGAAGATTAAGATAAGGATAAGGTTAAGGTTAAGGTTAAGATTAAGGTTAAGGTTAGGTTAAGTCAAGGTTAAGGTTAGGTTAGGGTTAAGAGAAGGTTAAGGTTAAGGTTAGGTTGAGGATAGGTTAAGTCAAGGTTAAGGTTAAGTTAAGGTTAAGATAAGGTTAAGGTTAAGGTTAAGGTTAGGTTAAGTCAAGGTTAAGGTTAAGATAAGGTTAAGGTTAGGTTAATTCAAGGTTAAGGTTATGTTAATGTTAAGATAAGGTTAAGTTCAAGGTTAACGTTAAGATTACGTTAAGGGTAAAGTTAAGGTTAAGGTTAACATTAAGCGTAAAGTTAAGGTTAAGGTTAAGGTTAATGTTAAGGCTAAGGTTAAGTTTAAGGTTAAGGTTAAGGTTAGGGTTAAGTTTAAGGTTAATGTTAGTGTTAGGGTTAGGTTAAGGTAAATGTTAAGGGTTTGGTCAAGGTTAGGGTTAGGTTGTAGTTAAGGTCAAGGTTAAGGTTAAGGGTAAGGTTATAGTTAGGTTAAGGTTAAGATAAGTTTAAGGTTAAGGTTTTTGTTAATGTTAGGGTTAGGTGATAGTTAAGGTTAAGGTTAAGGTTAGGTTAAGTTAAGGTTAAGGTCAAGGTTAAGCGTAAGGTTAAGGTTAGGATAAGGTTAAGATTAGGTTAAGGGTAAAGCTAAGGTTAAGGTTAAGGGTAAGGTTAGGGTGATGGTTAGGTTAAGGGTGAAGGTTAAGGTTAAGGTTATGGGTTTAGTTGGGTTAAGGTTAAGGTTAAGGGTAAGGTCAAGATTAAGGTTAAGGTTAAGGTTAAGGTGAGGGTTAGGTTATAGTTAAGGTTAAGGTTAAGGTTAGGGTTAGGTTATAGTTAAGGTCAGGGTTAAGGTTAGGTTAAGTTTAAGTTTAAGGTTAAGTTAAATTTAAGGTTTAGGTTACGGTAAGGTTAGGGAAAGGTTTAGGTTAAGGTTAAGGTTAAGGTTAAGGTTAAGGTTAGGGGAAGGTTAAGGTTAAAGTTAAGTTAAGGTAAGGTTAAGGTTAAGTTTAAGGTTAAGGGTAAGGATAAGGTTAAGGTTATAGTTAATGTTAAGGGTAAGGTTAAGGTTAAGGCTAGGTTAATGGTAAGGGTAAGTTTAAGGGTAAGGGTAAGGTTAAGGTTAAGGTTAAGGTTAAGGTTAGGTTAAGGCCAAGGTTAAGGTTAGGGTTATGGTTAAGGTTAAGTTAAGGTTAGGTTAAGGTTTGGTCAAGGTTAGGGTAAGGTTAAGGTTAGGTTAAGGTTATGGATAAGGTTAAGGTTAATGTTAAGGTTAATGTTAAGGGTTTGGTCAAGGTTAGGGTTAGGTTAAGGTTATGGTTAAGGTTAGGTTAAGGTTAAGGTTAGGTTAAGGGTAAAGTCAATATTAAGGTGGTGGTTATGGACAGGTTGAGGTTAAGGTTAAGGGGTTAAGGTTAGGTTAAGGTAAAGTGAAGGTTAAGGTTAGGTTAAGGTTAAGGTTAAGGTTTTGGTTATGGGTTTGGTCAAGGTTAGGGTTAGGTTATATTTAATGTCAAGGTAAGGTTAAGGTTAAGGTTAAGATTACGAGCTTAGTCAGGTTAAGGTTAAGGTAAGGTTACGGGTTTAGTCAGGTTAACGTTAAGGTTAAGGGTTTAATTAAGGTTAACGTTAAGTTTAAGGTTAAAGCTAAGGGTAAAGTCAAGGTTAAGGTGAAGGTTAGGTTAAGGTCAAGGTTAAGGTTAAGGTTAAGGTTAAGGTTAAGGTTAATGTTAAGGTTATGTTAAGGTTAGGGGTACAGGTTTAGTAAGGTTAAGGTTACGTTAAGGGTAAAGTCAAGGTTAAGGTTAAGTTAAGGGTAAGGTTAAGGTTAGGTTAAGGTTAAGGTTAAGGGTTTGGAAAGGTTTAGGTTAATATTAAGGTTAAGATATGGTTAAGGTTAAGGTTAAGTTTAAGGTTTAGATTAAGTTAAGGTTAAGGTCAAGGTTAAGGGTAAGGTTAAAGTTCAGGTTAAGGTTAAGGTTAATGGTTTGGTTAAGGTTAAGGGTAAGGTTATGGTTAAGGTAAAGGTAAGGTTAAGGTTAAGGTCATGGTTAGGTTATAGTTGAGGTCAAGGTTAAGGTTAGGTTATAGTGAAGGTTAAGGTTAAGGTTAAGCGTGGAGGTTAAAGTTAAGGTTAAGGTTAAGGTTAAGGTTGGGTTAAGCGTTTGGTCAAGGTAGGGGTTAGGGTAAGGTTAGGGTTAGGTTATAGTTAAGGTTAAGGTTAAGGTTAATGTTAAGGATAAAGCTATGGTTAAGGTTAAGGTTA
This sequence comes from Pinus albicaulis, assembly GCA_034641835.2. Taxonomy (NCBI): domain Eukaryota; kingdom Viridiplantae; phylum Streptophyta; class Pinopsida; order Pinales; family Pinaceae; genus Pinus; species Pinus albicaulis. The sequence continues at coordinate 50,311 of JAXQQM020074247.1, read as the reverse complement.
AGGTTATGGGAAGGTTAAAGTTATGGTTAAGGTTAATTTAAGGTTAAGGTTAAAGTTAAGGTTAGGTTAAGGGTAAATTCAAGGTTAAGGTTATGGTTATGGTAAGGTTAAGGTTAAGGTTAAGTGGTTAAGTTTAGGTTGAGGTTAAGTTAAGGTTAAGAGTAGGTTAAGGGTAAAGTTAAGTTTAAGGTTAAGGTTTGGTCAAGGTTAGCGTTAGGTTATAGTTCAGGTCAAGGTTAAGGTTAATGTTAAGGGTTTGGTGAAGGTTAGGGCTAGGTTATAGTTAAGTTCAAGGTTAAGGTTAGGTTAAGGTTAAGGTTAGGGTTAGGTTATAGTTAAGGTCAAGGTTAGGTTAAGGGTAAGATAAGGTTAAAGTTAAGGTCAATGTTAAGGTTAGGTCAAGGTTAAGGTTAGGTTCAGGTTAAGGTTAAAGGTTTGGTCAAGGTTAGGGTTAGGTTATAGTTAATGTCAATGTTAAGGTTATGTTAAGGGTAAAGTCAAGGTTAGGGTTAAGGTTCAGGTTAGCGGAAAGGTTAAGGTTAAGGTTAAGGGTTTGGTCAAGGTTAGGGTTATGGTTTAGGTTAAGGTCAAGGTTAAGGTTAGGTTATAGTGAAGGTCAAGGTTAAGATAATGTTAAGTTTAAGTTTAAGGTTAGGGTTAGGTTATAGTTAAGGTCAAAGTTAGGTTAATGTTATGGGTCTTAACCATAACCTTCACTATAACTGAAAAATTAACATAACCTTGACCTTACCCTAACCTTACCCTTAACCTTAACCTTGACCTTGAAATTAAGCTTACCCTTAACCTTATCTTAACCTTAACCTAACCTTAACCTTAACTTTACCCTTACCCTTAACCTAACCTTAACCTTAACCTAACCTTAACCTTAACCTTACCCTCAACCTTGTCTTAACCCTACCTTAAGGTTAAGGTAAGGTTAAGGTAAGGTTATGGGAAGGTTAAGGTTAAGGTTAAGGGGTTAAGGTTAGGTTAAGGTAAAGTCAAGGTTAAGGTTGTGGTTATGGGAAGGGTTAGGTTTAGGTTAAGGGGTTAAGGTTAGGTTAAGGTAAAGTCAAGGTTAAGGTTAGGTTAAGGTTAAGGTTAAGGTTTTGGTTATGGGTTTGGTCAAGGTTAGGTTTAGGTTATAGTTAAGGTCAAGGTAAGGTTAAGGTTAAGGTTAAGATTACGAGTTTAGTTAGGTTAAGGTTAAGGTAAGGTTACGGGTTTAGTTAGGTTAACGTTAAGGTTAAGGGTTTAGTTAAGGTTAAGGTTAAGTTTAAGGTTAAGGCTAAGGATAAAGTCAAGGTTAAGGTAAAGGTTAGGTTAAGGTCAAGGTTAAGGTTAAGTTAAGGTTAAGGTTATGGTTATGGTTAATGTTAAGGTTATGTTAAGGTTAAGGGTACGGGTTTAGTAAGGTTAAGGTTACGTTAAGGGTAAATTCAAGGTTAAGGTTAAGTTAAGGGTAAGGTTAAGGTTAGGTTAAGGTTAAGGTTAAGGGTTTGGGAAGGTTAAGGTTAAGGTTAAGGTTAAGATAAGGTTAAGTGTAAGGTTAAGTTTAAGGTTTAGGTTAAGTTAAGGTTAAGGTCAAGGTTAAGGGTAAGGTTAAGGTTCAGGTTAAGGTTAAGGTTAATGGTTTGGTTAAGGTTAAGGGTAAGCTTAAGGTTAAGGTCATGGTTAGGTTATAGTTAAGGTCAAGGTTAAGGCTGGGTTATAGTGGAGGTTAAGATTAAGGTTAAGGTTATGGTTAGGTTAAGGGTTTGGTCAAGGTAAGGGTTAGGGTAAGGTTATGGTTAGGTTATAGTTAAGTTTAAGGTTAAGGATAAAGTTCTGGTTAAGGTTAAGGTTAAGGTTATGGTTAAGGTTAAGTTAAGGTTAAGGTTAAGGTTTGGTCAAGGTTAGGGTTAGGTTATAGTTAAGGTCAAGGTTAAGGTCAGGTTAAGGCTAAGGTTATGGGTTTATTTAGGTTAGGGTTAAGGTTACGGTTAAGGTTAGGTTAAGGGTAAAGTCAAGGTTAAGGTTATGGTTATGGGAAGGTTAAGGTTAAGGGGTTAATTTTAGGTTAAGGTAAAGTGAAGGTTAAGGTTAGGTTAAGGTTAAGATTAGGTTAAGGTAAAGTTAAGGTTAAGGTTAAGTTTTGGTCAAGGTTAGGGTTTGCTGTGGAGGTAAATCCCCTCTGTAGATAGAGGCAATCCCACTAGCCCTAGATTGGGTCTAGCAACAATCGAAACGTGCAAAGCTATTGATTCCTAGTTACAAAAGATAGAAGCATGATAGATCTCTTACCGTGATTCCTTCGCTATTGTTGTTGAGGAAGAAGTGGCACTTTCGTTTCTGTCTGGACAGGTCACGATCCGTGAGCTTGTCGCATCCAAACACCTGTACACATGCAAAGAAGAGAGGAAACATGGAACGCAATATTTCATACTTTATAACTATCGATCAGTCAAAGAGGAACAAATGAAATTGCATTATATAATGGAAAAACACAATCATGGAACCAATAGCAGAGTCATGTATATTAAGATACGAGAGAATGATTACAACCGATGCTCTGATGTCATGATATTCCTTCGATAGGGCTCCAGTGGGACGTGTCTCACAAAGCTTGTCAGGAATTTGACAGAACTCTCTCTCTCACATGGTTCTCCTTAGCTCTTCTCTTGATCGTCACTCAGCTATAATTTCCTTCCCAAAATTTCAGCTAGCTAGCAAGTGGAGAGGGCAGGATTTTATAGAGGGAGAAGGAGAGGTTAGGCTCCCTATAATCATGGGGGAGAGTCCTATCTCTTAGGAAGGTTCCATGAGAGGTGGAAAACCACTTCCTAAACAGGGAGATCCGGAGGCAAACAACCAAACCTCATTTTTATGATCTGTTATGAAGTTGTTAGAATCAAACTTCCGCCTTCTATTTTTAAAAAACATTCCATAATAGAATTAGCGTGGGTGAAACACAAGGACAAAGTTCCAGCTTGCGCGCCCACTAGTGTGCATTTTCCCCACTGGCGTGAGGGATGAACTGGCTACCTAAGCCAATGCCAAAACATGGGTTTTTAGGGTTTTTCAGAGGAAATGTTCTTGAGGAGAATTCTCTCCCTTATGTAGAAGGATTCCATCAAGGTGTTTTCAAGACATTTTACTGTTCACAGGTCATGGGAATAGTCTTCCAATGTACGGGACAAGGGATTGTAGGGATGGTGACAAAATGTTGTGTAACATATGCCCCCTAAAGCATGAGGTCCGAGAGAGAGGGAGGGGTGAAATGATTTATGAGAACGTGTTCAACTGAAAACACAGCCATCGGAAGACCTTTGAATACAAATAATATTGATATATATGATACATGATATGTGGTATGGGTGCAGCCATCCATAAAAATTACTAACACAAGGAGATCCAAGCTATGGATGCAGCCATCTAGCAAATAAGGATCAACAAGTAGACTCAGGTATGGTCGCAGCAATCCAATCAAAAGATTCATGTAGTAATCCACAAAGAACTCGCAGCCTGGATGTTTATTAGACAAAATCCAGGGTCTTTCTCTCCATATCGACCTGAACACAGGTCAAGTTCGAGCATGCGAATATGTGAGCTGAAGTCGAACATGCAAGAACATCGTATGGTTACCAGTAGCACGACATTGGATTTGGCAGTATTTGACATCAAGGGATCTGAGGTCATGGTGACGTGGAAAAGAGCAGATGAGTGGTCAAAAGATATTACCCAAACCCATGAAGGAAAGAAGACAACGAGATGAGATGTCCCCAACCCGACACGAATGTAGAAAAGTGCCATCTTCAAGAGCGACATACTGCCGACACGACTATAATATTGGTTCCATTTTCCCCCACCATTTCTGGCGAATACCTCTTTATTTTTACACAAGCTTGAAGAGGATAGCATATTCTTGTCATATAATTTTTTCCTTCGGAAAAATCCAATCTAGTACATTTTACGAGCCCTAGGAAGGAGGAACTCAAGTAACGTCATTATGATGGAGTCTGATGTCATCAGTTTTTAATGATTTTGACAAAGGCAGAACTAGACGTCTTCTTATGTTTAGAGAGTTTGAAAAGACAACGGAAAAGAAAACTCCAGCAGTTCCTTTTCGTGAATAGTCCCTCAAATCCAAAAAGGTAGAAAACAATATCCGAGAGAACCTCTTAGTCGGGATCAGCTAAGGTATTCCTTTTTCGTAAATAATCTATCCCAGCCCGAAAAAGGGGTAAACATATACTGGGTAGATGTCGTTTCACAACCATTTAACGAGTTCAAAACAACAAGAGTCTCAACAATATTTTCAATTTTTGAGAGTCAGAAAAGAGTTGAAAGATGACTCCTTCTGGAGGAACGTGTGGTATTAAGGGTAGCTACTGGTTCTGGTAATGGTGTAACTGCTCAGAACATGTAAACGTCAAGAGGTTGTCTAAAAATACCATTCATTGCAGCAGTTCCTTAGGAATTGGTAAAACAACCAAGTGAAGGCATATGATTGGCTGAGCAGATATTGACAATGGAATGAAAAAACCAAGGCTCATCTAGAAAAACAGGCTGATAAAATGGCAATCACGAGAGGTAAAATGGGAATGGTTTCATTTTTACACAAGCTTGAAATCAGGAAACTCTGCTTGAAATTGGTTTCATTTTTATACAAGCTTGAAACAAAGATAAACTATGCTTGAAACGGGTTTCATTTTTACACAAGCTTGAAATGGAAACAAACTATGCTTGAAAAGGTTTGCATGCCCCCAACACAGTGACTCAATTCGAAGTACATGCCCCCCAAGCTTTAGTCCATATGAACGGCAGATGGAGTGAAGGTTCAAATTATGAGATCAATAGAAAGACTCGACTGGGATTTTACGAGATCGTATCAAAGACTCGAATTGAACAGGAAAGTGTTTCAATGTTTTAACAAGGTTGAAATAGTAAAAGAACTATCCTCGAAATCTTGTTTCATTTTTTAGGGAGGTTGACACAAGGAAACAGAATGGGCTCCAAGGACCTTGTTTCATTTTTTAAGGAACTTGACACAAGAAAAATGAACTCTGCTCCGACAGACCTCATCATAGTGAAGAATAAGTCATAGCTTCCAAGGATTTCCCATCCGATGGAAGGAAAACATCTTGGAATTCTAGACCCAAAGCCCCCAGCACATGATGTACAATGACACTATCACTGAATACGGGTACAGGATAGGTAGCCACATAATTGACATGTGGTATTGATGACACAACCAGTCGATAAAGACTCGGCAAGGATGATGGTCGACTAGCTACCATATTAGAAACAAAGAACACAAGTTGATCGATGGTCACGAATCGACCTTGGTGTAGAAAACACATCACACGAAAGAGGGAGGAGACAAGCACTCCCATGGCATAAGTATGGCCCAAGAGTAAATTAAAGTCCAAAGGGCCAAGAACAACCATCACATCCATATGGATAGTTTTCCCTCCCAAAGTAACAGGCAAATTCGAAAGGATCCCTAATGGTTGACTAGTTCCTCTGTTAAACGCCAACAGATTCTGCGTAACAGGTACAAGCGGTGGTGAAGTGAAATATTTCCAAGTAGTTGAGGATAAAATACTAATAGATGTGCCTTCATCTATAATGGTGTTGGGTACGACTAGATGGGAGGCCTTGACCGTGATCTCAAAAGGCACATAAGAAGGAAGACGATAACCTGCGAATCGACCCCAATCGAAGGAAGCGACCAGACTACTTGGAGGGGCTACCATCGAACCGAGATGGTCTTCCCCTGGTGTTACGGGAGAAGAAGGAGCATCCTCCACTGCCTCCATCATGGAGGCAGAAGGAGTATCCTCCAGGACCTCCATCATGGGAGGCGGAGGAGTAGCTTCCAAAGGTACATGGACGGGAGAATATTTCTCCAAGTCCGAGGAATCTGAAGAAACAAGAAGAACATGAGGGATGTGAGATCCACTCTCAACATAAAAGACCTGGTGCACCACAAACGGGTCCAACTCAACCGATCCCACCACCAATGGTTGGTTAGGGAGGGGTTCATGATGGTGAATTTCCGGGGGAGTGGGATCAAGCATGGATGACACTTGACTAATCGTTGAATCAACTGGTGAAGGGCTCAAAGAAAGTTGTTTGTAACTAGCCAGAAGGCACGATGTATAAATAGTCAAGTTATCAAAAATTCTCTTGGCTTCATCCATATACAGACAAAGGTGAATGGCATGATGCGCTTCACACAACTTATAGGGATTGGTGAGCTTACCCTGAATCTTAGGAGCTTTACCAGCACTAGCTAAAGACGTGCCCCCAACCTGACTCTCGGAAGCTAAAGGCAACAGTGGAGGACCGTTGGACCATACTTCAAGCACCTTGGGAATGCCAGGGCAATCTCAAAGAAGATGGTTTCCCTGGAATAACATGCAAGGGAACTTAAAATTCCGCGGAGGGTTGGAAGGTTCATTGAGAGCAGGTGTTTTAGAAGCAACAACGGCAGAATTAGCCTCTCACTTATCTGACTTCTTCTTCTTCTTCATAGCCACTTGGGTAATAGAATCCAAAATTTCACCAGGCAAAGATGAGGACGAAGAAATAAGTGAGAATGGGAGAGGTCCACCTTCAAATCAACATGGTGTTTCTCAGGTGGAGGAGTGGATGGTACGGTAGTCAGAACACTTAAGACCACAGAGGTTGAAAATAACCAAAAAAGCAACCCAACAGTTAACCCAGGGAGGGATAACGTGGCCATATAAGGAGCACCAATATTTCCTAAAGTAGGAAAAGGACTAGGACTCCCTTAAGAGGGGACTCCTTGATTGGGAAACTTCGAAAAAGTTTCCATCGGAAATGACCTTGAAAAAAAACACTAAGGACAAAAATTCTAACCAGGAATATTTCGTAGGTGATTAATTTTTAAGACGCTGAAACTAGACTCTATTGTTTCATATTTTAAGAGTCGAGAAACAAGCAAAAGGTGAATCTATCTATTTTAGGTTGGACATGATTTTGAAAGGACAAGATCTTATGATATTTTAAGTTAAAAGAGTCAGTAAATATCAAAGTGACTTCTCTGGTAGTCTAGGTAAATGGCTGTACCAAATATTCATGAACTACCATATACACCTTGGTAAAAATGAAAGAGAAATCGACCAAGGACTTAATGTATGTGTAGGTAATCTCTTTGAATGTTGTGTCTAGTGTATCACGAGTAAACGGCGGCAGACTTAGCTTCCTATGGATAAAGGATTTGAAACCTAATGGGATCTCCCTTTATATACGCAACGGTATGGGGAGCACAAGTCCGTACTAACGTTGTCTGTAGCCAAATGGCGAGTGACAACTACTAGGCTTAAAGACGTCAGAACACGTCTCTACCTTAGACTACTAGATGTTCCATTAAGTTTCAATGTTGCCTTAGGTTAATTCAATAAATTTTAAAGTTGATCTTCAATTTACGTTTTGATTTCAAGGCCCTATCGAATGTTGGATCTCATAAAACCTCTAGATGAAAACTACATGCCACAAAATATCATTTTTTTCAATGAAAATATCATTTTGTTCAAATGATAGCAAAATGAACACACAAAAACATCCACTATTGTTTTCAATGGCAAGCTAATGAAACTAGAAAACTTTTCTCTTGAATTATACAATGCTATTAATGTGAAAAAGTTTTCAATTTTCACTATGCCAATCAAAATGCAAAAGATTTTGTTTTTGGTATTTTTCAATATATTAGAGAAAATGCACTAAATAGATGAAAAACTAATGAAAACATCAATTTGAGAATGTTAAAGATAGATCTGAAACAAAACAAATCCACTCAACTCAAACAAGTACAATCAAGATTCAAACCGATGATGAAATCCCTCAAAGCGAAGAAGAATCTCGAAAGATACTCAAACAAACCGTGTGATCTAGGCTTGGAGCAACACAAAGTGAAATTGAATGAAAGAGAGAACAGTCACTCAAAAAATGCAATGATTCAATGGGATTCAGCAAGATGAATGCAAAGAAGTAAAAACAAAGTTTACCAGGAAAGTAAAGACCCAAAACTCCCATGGGAGGCTCAGCACACTGAAGCACCTAGAAGCCCTAGGGCTAAAATGAAAAACTGATAAAAAAGGGAAAAAAACCAGAGGAAAAGGGCTAAACACAGTAAAAAATGACTTCAAAGCACTCAAACAATCAAGAAAAACAACCCAGGACCAAAACTCAAGCTCAAAGAGTCCAGAAATAGGCAAAGCCTAAAACCAAGCAAGGTTGGCACGCCTGTCTGGCTATAATTTGCGCCAAACAGGGGATGGCATGAGTGCCTAACTAATAACTAGCGCTAGTTGGCGTGAATGTCAGAGGTATAACCGTGCCAATCAATTTTACCCTAGAAATTTATGAAAATGGACAAATAGAGGCTATATCTGGTCTTCTGGGGGCTAAACAAGGGTTTAACACCAATGAAGGTGAACCAGAAAAGAAAACTAATCAAACGAAAATCCAAAAAACAACCCAATGGAGGAAGGACCAACTCCCACTGATCCCCAACGGAGTCACCAAATTTTTGTGGAGGTAAATCCCCTCTGTGGATAGAGGCAATCCCACTAGCCCTAGAGTGGGTCTAGCAACAATCGAAACACGCAAAGCTATTGATTCCTAGTTACAAAAGATAGAATCGCGATAGATCACTTACCGTGATTCCTTTGCTACTGTTGTTGAAGAAGAAGTGGCACTTCCTTTCCTAGCTAGATAGGTCACGATCCATGAGCTTGTCGCATCCAGACACCTGTACACATGCAAAGAAGAGAGACAACATGCAACGTAATATTTCACACTTTATAACTATCGATCAGTTAGAGAGGAATGAATGAAATTACATTATATAATGGATAAACACAATCATGGAACCAATAGCAGAGTCATGTATATTAAGATACGAGAGAATGATTACAACCGATGCTCTGACATCGTGATCTTCCTTCAACAGGGCTCCAGCGAGACGTGTCTCACAAAGCTTGTCAGGGATTTGACAAAACTCTCTCTCTCACAGGGTTCTCCTTAGCTCTGCTCTTGATCGCCACTCAGCTATAATTTCCTTCCCAAAAGTTCAACTAGCTAGCAAGTGGAGAGGGTAGGCTTTTATAGAGGGAGAATGAGAGGTTAGGCTCCCTATAATCATGGGGGAGAGTCCTATCTCTTAGGAAGGTTCCATGAGAGGTGGAAAACCACTTCCTAAACAGGGAGATCCGGAGGCAAACAACCCAACCTCATTTTGATGATCCATTATGACGTTGTTAGAATCAAACTTTGACCTTCTATTGTTAAAAAACATTCCTTAATAGGCTTGGCACTGGTGAAACACAGGGACAGAGTGCCAGCTGGCACGCCCACTAGTGTACATTTTCCCCATTGGCGCGAGGGATGAAATGGCTACCTGCGCCAATGCCAAAACATGGGTTTTTAGGGTTTTTCATCAGAAATTTTCTTGAGGAGAATTCTTTCCCTTATGCATAAGGATTCCATCAAGGTGTTTTCAAGACATTTTACTATTCACAGGTCATGAGAATAGTCCTCCAATGTACGGGATGAGGGATTGCAGTGATGGTGAAAAAATGTTGTGTAATAGGGTTAGGTTATAGTTAAGGTCAAGGTTAAGGTTAATGTTAAGGGTTTGGTGAAGGTTAGGGTTAGGTTATAGTTAAGGTCAAGGTTAAGGTTAGGTTAAGGTTAAGGTTAGGGTTAGGTTATAGTTAAGTTCAAGGTTAGGTTAAGGGTAAGATAAGGTTAAAGTTAAGGTCAATGTTAAGGTTAGGTCAAGGTTAAGGTTAGGTTCAGGTTAAGGTTAAAGGCTTGGTCAAGGTTAGGGTTAGGCTATAGTTAATGTAAAGGTTAAGGTTATGTTAAGGGTAAAGTCAAGGTTAAGGTTAAGGTTAAGGTTTTGGTCAAAGTTAGGGTTATGGTTTAGGTTAAGATCAAGGTTAAGGTTAGGTTATAGTGAAGATTAAGGTTAAGATAATGTTAAGTTTAAGGTTAAGGTTAGGGTTAGGTTATAGTTAAGGTCAAGGTTAGGTTAATGTTATGGGTATTAACCTTAACCTTCACTATAACCATATACTTAGCATAACCTTAACCTTACCCTAACCTTTACCCTAACCTTACCCTTACCCTTAACCTTAACCTTGACCTTGAAATTAAGCTTACCCTTAACCTTATCTTAACCTTAACCTAATCTTAACCTTAACTTTACCCTTAACCTTAACTTAACCTTACCCTTAACCTTGTCTTAACCTTACCTTAACCATAACCTTAAGGTTAAGGTTATAGTTAAGGTTAAGGTTAGGTTAAGGGTAATATAGGGTTAAAGTTAAGGTCAATTTTAAGGTTAGATTAAGGTTAAGGTTAAGGGTTTGGTCAAGGTTAGGGTTAGGTTATAGTTAAGTTAAAGTTAAGGTTAGGTTAAGGGTAAATTCAAGGTTAAGGTTAAGGTTAAGGTTAAGGTTAGGGTAAAGGTTGAGGCTAAGGTTAGGGTTAAGGGTTTCGTCAAGGTTAAGGTTAGGTTATAGTGAAGGTTAAGGTTACGATAAGGTTAAGATTAGGGTTAAGTTATAGTTAAGGTCAATTTTAGGTTAAGGCTACGGGTCTTAACCTTAACCTTCACTATAACCATAACCTTAACATAACCTTAACCTTACCCTAACCTTTACCCTAACCTTACCCTTACCCTTAACCTTGACCAAACCCTTAACTTTAACATTAACCTAACCTTAACCTTGACCTTAACTATAACCTTAACCTTAACCAAAACCTTAACCATAACCTTAGCCTAACTATAACCTTAACCTTAACCTTAACCTAACCCTAAAATTAACTTTACCCTTAACCTTAACCTTAACCTTAACCTAACCTTAACCTTAACTTTAACTTTACCCTAACCTTAAGGTTAAGGTTAGGTTATAGTGAAGGTTAAGGGTAATGTCAAGGTTAAGGGTAAGGTTAAGGTTAACGTTAAGTTAAGGGTAAAGTTAAGGTTATGGTTAGGTTAAGGTTATGGTTAGGCTATGGTTATGGGTAAGGGTAAGGTTAAGGGTAAGGTTAAGTTTAAGGTTAAGGTTAAGGTTAGGTTAAGTTAAAGGTAAAGTCAAGGTTAAGGTTAAGGTGAAGGTTAAGGTTATAGTTAAGTTAAGGTTAAGGTTAAGGTCAAGTTCAAGGTTAAGGTTATGGTTAGGTTAAGGGTAAAGTTATAGGTTAAGGTTAAGGTTAGGTTGTAGTGAAGGTTAAGGGTAAGTTCAAAGTTAAGGGTCAAGTTAAGGTTAAGGTTAAGGTTCAAGGTTTAGTAAGGTTAAGGTTAGGTTAAGGTTAATTTTAGGTTAAGATTAAGACAAGTTTAAGGGTAAGGATAAGGTTAAGGTTAAGGTTACCGTAAGGTTAAGGTTGTTGGGGTTCCCATGTTTTGGCCAAATTGGCAAGACCAAAAGATGAGACAACATAATAACCACTTTGGGACCTTAGGATCTAGCCCTCCTAGGTCTAGAGAGGGATCTCTCTATATTTTCCAAAGCATATGTCTTTGAGGCTCAATGTTTCAATGTTAGGCTAGTTATGGGGCTCAGGGTTTGTTTTTTTTATTGAGTTTGGTTGTTGGGAATCAGGAAAGAAGTGTCCAATACAAGACAAGGATGAGCAAAAGGGAAGCTAGGCAAAGGTAGATAACTCAGAGAACATTAAGGCCATTGGGCAATGGAGTCAAGAAAGGGTTTACTTGTGTTCAATGTGCAAGCTTTCAGTTGGGCTAGTCAACTAAATCATCTGGATCTTAAAGGATAGAAGATGGAATGGAACATTAAGAACTAAAAATGAAAGGAGGAGAACCATCTAATTCTATCTATAGATCAGGTCAGAGGTCATTTAACTCTAGGCCTGCTTGGACAAAATCAGAAGGCAATATAAGGGATATTAGAAATATTAACTGGTCGCGCAAGGATCCTAGTGGACAAGGCTAAGACTAATCCCCAGAGTTCCCAAACCTTCCAGCTAAATCCTACCAAGAACATCTAAACACGGATTTCATCAACTCATACATTAGAGAGCAGGAAATAACATCCACTACACTGGTTAAATCAATCGAAATCAATATTCAGATACACGTATAAGCAGAAAACATTGAGGCAGGGAGAGCAGGAAATATAAGGCACCTATCAAGGGTGAATCCTATATTATACTTCTATTGCCTACCAGCAGAAATGAAATGAAATGTAGCATGCAATGAGAGCAAGTCAATCACAAATATAGAGAAAGAGGAAACATCACCAGCTGCTTTAGATCAGGATCCAAAGAAACATGCTTGTCATATTAAAAACAACACCAATCAGGTACATCATAGCCCATAGCTTGAACATTCAGTCTGAATACATCTAGTCTCAGTCTATCTTACAATATTACACAAAGAACTTATCTCAAGAGGAACAATGCTTGCGTTTCACTGATATCTCATCAACAACCATTACAAATTTTCCTTCTGTGCTTTATAGCAAAGGATGAACCTAAGATCGACTGAAGGAGTAGGTGAAAATTAAATGTATCATTAAACACAGAGTAGAGAAATAGGGCCGAAGCCCATTCTGTTTGAATGCTGAGTATTTAATGTCTTTCACCTCTATATGCAGGGATGATCTTCTTCAGATTTTCCTTTACTCCAGACATGACTTTGCTGCATTCTGGCGTCCATACTTTGTTGTACTTGTGGAGAATAAACAAATGGTAAATAACTGCTAAAAGGTCTGCTTCATAAATGTTCTGATTTCTTTGAGCTGCTATTAGGGTAGAAATTCTTTTAGGGAAATTATTTTACTGTGTAGAGGACCTTTTAGATGGATCCTTGGGGTTTTCAAACTGCTGCTGTGCATTCTAAACCTGTGATTAAGGCTTAAGATCTTCATTAGCTGGCCTTAATCATCCTTTACTCTGTACTAGAACGCTTTGCTGCTTCAACTCTACCTCTGACAGGTTAGCTCGGGTTTAATGGTGATGGGAGATTTTCTACAGAGTTCGCACTCTGTTCCTTTAATGAACATCTCGTCTCCACATTCCAGGGCCTTTGTTCATAAATCCAGCCGCTGTGGATGATCTTCCTCGTATTTAATTGTCTTGGTAGCATAGAATTTTATCATGGTGGCCATTCTTTCTTTATATCCCTGCAAGAACACAAAAACTGTGAAGAAATCCATGGAAGAGGGTGGCAGGTGATATGGATGGATGAAACGAATGTGCAGGCGGGGACATGGAGAAAAAATGCAGTGAAGCGATGAAATATGGGAGGTGGATGCGCAGCAAAAACAGTTTACATGGGAAAACCACGTAAAAATGACTTTGGAAACAAATATATGCAGTGAGACCTACGGGCGTACGACAAGGACACGTGGAGGTGACGTAGTGTGACTGGGGGATAGAAGAACAGTCAACAGTGGAGGAAAAATCTGGGCCGTCAATCCCAAAGGGAATCAACGACGGAACACACACTAGGGTGGACAGACAGCGGGCCAAAGGTACGGTGGGGATGGCTTATCCCGTGTGCAGTTTCGATGAATGAAAACCCTTGGATAGGCTTCACCAGATCTGACGGCTCATAAAAATTCCGTTGGATGTTCTGTCCCGAAGATTAATGCAGAAAATGGGGGTGGTTTTTCCCTGGTACATATGCCATGTGTCATTCCCTTAGTGGAATCGCTGGTTCTCTGGGGAAAACCGCCTGTTGCAGATGGGTGGCGTAGAAAAAACTAGTGGATTTGGGGTATAGTGCGCTGCGGGGTCCACTGGTAGAGAGGCTCCGGACCGTTGGATCATCGAGCGAATGAACGGCAATGGCTCGATCACAAGTTGGAACAGGGAAAGGCACGAAGGCTGAAGATTAAATGTTGTCCGTCTGATCGAGTGAGATCTACGGCTGAGGTTGCGCCCGAAATGGATCTGTGATAAGCGCCTTTCAAAGCTGGGTTTTGGTCATAGCATCGGGTCACGTGGAAGATGAAGGAGCGCGGGGCTATGGCCAAAGGGGCCAGGACCCAAAATATGATTTTTGCACATTTTAAAGCATTTTTAGGCCCAAGGGAAGGAACGATAGGGAGGCGAGGTGGAGAATTAGGGAAATAAAGGGTGATGGGGTAGTTTAAGGGGATTTTGGGGAATTTAAGAGGGTGATAGGGAGACTTTAACAAAGGGAGAGGGGGAAAGTGATATTTTGCAAGGGCATAAAGGGAAATAATGGACCTTTTGAGAAATGGATCAGCAGAGGGACTATATTTTAGGCACAGTACACAGAGACTTCAAGGAGGATGGGTTTTCCAGGGAAATGCATTCCTTGAAGGCTCCCAAACAATCTAGCCCCCAGCTTGCTTGCCAAGAATTTCATAGGGGGGCTAACAGTGGCTCCACATGGGGATGGCTTCTCCTTGGAGGAGTCAAGAAACCAGATATGATCTTTGGAAAAGGCCAATTGCCTACTGTTATAAGCCATCTCTCTTCTTTTGATTTCAGCTGCCACAATATGTTGGATACACAAATCAGCAGAAACACTTTCCCAACCAATCTACCTACCTAAACTACAGTTCTACAATTTTCCCTTGGGTGCATTTGAACTAGCAGACCCTTTACATTATTTTATTTTGAAGGCAAAAACAAACATACTCTAAATCTACCCTTATTTCTCCATGAGGCTAGATTAGGCTGTTGGCCTCATCTGTTTCTCTACCTAATCTAATACCTGCTGGGATTAAACTGTCCAGCAGGTTCCTTCACCTACATTCTAAGACAGGAAATTTAAAAACAGCCAAGTCAGGATTAGACTGTCTAACCTACTGGACTTTGCATAAATTAAAAACAACTAACTACATGCTCACACACTGAGCTTTATTGAGCTTTTCCTACCTACCCTACTCTAACTGGAATATTTATAGTCTAGCTTACAAGCATTGTCTTCCAATGCAACTAGTCCTTCAAGTGATCCCATGACTGGTCTTTCTTGCTCAACTCCTTGAGCAAGCTGGATAGGCGGGGCAGCTCACACTCCTTTTGTTCAATAACGACAGCTTTGAAATATTTTCTTTCTGTTTGCAACATGCTGCTCAAGAAGACTCTTGATCCTTCTCCAAATGTCTACAGGAAATGTGCATAAGGATCATGAAATAATACTTGGCTATGAATATCTGGCAGGTAGGCTTCAACTAGGATTTCCTCTTCTTCCACTCGATCAAGAATGAGACTCTCTTGAGAAAGAGAGTCTCCCTTATCTGCTTCATTTTCTGAACTGGAGGACTCATCATATATGGCAGTGCTTTCCTCTTGGAACTCTGATACATTCTGCTCTGATGTGCCAAGCTCAGTGAAGAGATCAATGTATTCTTGAGCAGGGGTGTATTCCTTTGCTTCCTCTTTTTCAAGAGAAGGCTCTTTGCTTTCAACCTGCTCAAAAATATCTTGTTCATCTTCTGAAAGGAAAAACTACTGGCTTCCAGTCTCACTGATGATCTGTGTTAGAGTAGAATGAAGATTCATAGAATCTTCATCTGCTAGTATACTGTCATAGCTCTCCCCATCAGTGTCATAAATAGCCTGCATTGGCTCATTATTATCTGGAAGTGAAAGGGACTGATTCTCCTCCCACAAATCTATTAATGATGGCCTTGCAGGATCATTTTTTGTTTGGAGAACACCATCATCAGATAGATCAAAAATAAGATAATCACGAATGTAAGTAATGTCACCAACCGGATACACTGGATTGTCAGCAGATTTCTCTTCATTCTGATTTACATGTGAGCTTTCCAACTCTGTACAATAAATCTCATCAGATGAATGGACAAGGATTTCTGATCTGTAAAAAATTTCAGAGGCTGGTTGTCTATTGATGATTTGATCTATTTCTTCCTCTGTCAAAGGGGAGGATGGTCTTGTGTCCCTTTGTGCAGAAGTGCAGCAGCTCTCTGTTTCCTCTGAAGACTGGATTTGAGGCAGGGTGTCATATTGAGCCTCAACTATCAGGGATGATAAATCAGCATCTGAATTTTTAGGAATACCTTGAAGAATGTCCACAGTCTCTTGGCTATTTTCTTCCTCAGCTGATTCATCTGTGCCCTTGTGATGGCTAGGATGCATATGAAATCCTTGAATGGCTGTCAACAGATCTTCAAGATGCATCTCAACCAAATCCATATCAATGTCTAACAGGTACTATATGATATTCTGAGATTGATCACAACAGTCCCATGGTAAGGATGGAGAGTTTCCTTTATAATTCTTGTAAAATACTTGGTGCATGTCCTTTAAAGAAAACAAACTCCAAGGTTCTAACCATTCATACCAGACCCTAGCTTTTCCTTCTAATGTTGCCATGAACATTTTCATTAAGCAGTCTTCATGCCATTCAACTCTAAATTTCCACACATGTATATGAAACTTGATGAGATGTAGCAAGGGGTATTCAGTGTTTTCACCCTGAAAGGTAGGCAAGTTTTTTAACCATTCCACTTCAGGCATTTTGTGTGGGAATCCAGGGATATGCTCCCTGCTCATTGGGGCATATCTTCTCTGTATGCGTGGAAGCATGTTTGTAAATCAGAAAGAGGTCATTGTGTCTCTTCAACCAGTTCAGAGTCTCCTACCAGTGGAGTCATTAGGTCTTTGGATCATAGGGAGTGTGGAGTTTCCAGGTGGATGATTATGAATGTTTGAAGTAGGATGCTGTCCACCATCAGCAATTAGGTAATGTCACCTTTCAGGAATAACCTCAAAACACAAAAAACTCCAACCATAGATTGACTAGGAGGGCGTTTACCAGATATGTCACCTCCGAAGAGGGTGACATCCGGAGGCTACCTTGCCCTTCCCAGGCTCTGTCTAAGAGTATGAGATACACAACGAATGGAGGATGATTCAAGAAAGGGATGACTTTCTACCAATCTAACCAGAGATTCGTGGGTTTGAATGCCTAGGGATGTTCAAAGTGTAATGCACTCAAATTTCCCCAGCGGAGTCGCCATTATGTTGGGGTTCCCATGTTTTGGCCAGATTGGCAAGACCAAACGATGAGACAACATCAGAACCACTTTGGGACCTTAGGATCTAGCCCTCCTAGGTCCAGAGAGGGATCTCTCTATATTTTCCAAAGCATATATCTTTGAGGCTCAATGTTTCAATGTTAGGCTAGTTATGGGGCTCAGGGTTTGTTTGTTTGATTGAGTTTGGTTGTTGGGAATCAGGAAAGAAGTGTCCAATACAAGACAAGGATGAGCAAAAGGGAAGGTAGGCAAAGGTAGATAACTCAGAGAACATCAAGGCCATTGGGAAATGGAGTCAAGAAAGGGTTTACTTGTGTTCAATGTGCAAGATTTCAGTTGGGATAGCCATCTAAATCATCTGGATCTTAAAGGATAGAAGATGGAATGGAACATTAAGGACTAAAAATGAAAGGAGGAGAACCATCTAATTCTGTCTATAGATCAGGTCAGAGGTCATTTAACTCCAGGCCTGCTTGGACAAAATCAAAAGGCAATACAAGGGATCTTAGAAAGATTAATTGGTCGCGCAAGGATCCTAGTGGACAGGGCTAACACTAATCCCCAGTGTTCCCAAACCTTCCAGCTAAATCCTACCAAGAACATCTGAACACGGATTTCATCAACTCATACATCAGAGAACAGGAAATAACATCCACTACACTGGTTAAATCAATCAAAATCAATATTCAGATACGCGTATAAGCAGAAAACATTGAGGCAGGGAGAGCAGGAAATATAAGGCACCTATCAAGGGTGAATCCTATATTATACTTATGTTGCCTACTAGCAGAAATGAAATGAAATGTAGCATGCAATGAGAGCAAGTCAATCACAAATACAGAGAAAGAGGAAACATCACCAACTTCTTTAGATCAGGATCCAAAGAAACATGCTTGTCATATTAAAAACAACACCAATCAGGTACATCATAGCCCATAGCTTGAACATTCAGTCTGAATACATCTAGTCTCAGTCTATCTTAAAATATTACACAGAGAACTTGTCTCAAGAGGAACAATGCTTGTGTTTCATTGATATCTCATCAACAACCATTACAAAGTTTCCTTCTGTGCTTTATAGCAAAGGATGAACCTAAGATCAACTGAAGGAGTAGGTGAAAATTAAATGTATCATTAAACACAGAGTAGAGAAATAGGGCCGAAGCCCATTCTGTTTGAATGTTGAGTATTTAATGTCTGTCACCTCTATATGCAGGGATGATCTTCTTCAGATTTTCCTTTTCTCCAGACATGACTTTGTTGCATTCTAGCGGCCATACTTTGTTGTACTTGTGGAGAATAAACAAATGGTAAATAACTGCTAAAAGGTGTGCTTCATAAATTTTCTGATTTCTTTGAGCTGCTGTTAGAGTAGAAATTCTTTCAGGGACATTCTTTTACTGTGCAGAGGACCTTTTGGATGGATCCTCGGGGTTTTCAAACTGTTGCTGTGCATTCTAAACATGTGATTAAGGCTTAATATCTTCATTAGCTAGCCTTAATCATCCTTTGCTCTGTACTAGAATGCTTCGCTGCTTCAACTCTACCTCTGACAGGTTAGCTTGGGTTTAATGGTGATGGGAGATTTTCTACAGAGTTTGCACTCTGTTCCTTTAATGAACATCTCGTCTCCACCTTCCCGGGCCTTCGTTCATAAATCCAGCCGCTGTGGATGATCTTCCTCGGATTTAGTTGTCTTGGTAGCATAGAATTTTATCATGGTGGCCATTATTTCTTTATATCCCTGCAAGAACACGAAAACTGTGAAGAAATCCATAGACGAGGGTGGCAGGTGATATGGATGGATGAAACGGATGTGCAGGTGGGGACATGGTGAAAAAATGCAGTGAAGCGATGAAACATGGGAGGTGGATGCGCAGCGAAAACAATTTGCATGGGAAAACCACGTAAAAATGACTTCGGAAACAAATATATGCAGTGAGACCTACGGGCGTACGACAAGGACACGTGGAGGTGGCGTAGCGTGACTGGGGGATAGAAGAACAGTCAACAATGGAGGACAAATCTAGGCCGTCAATCCCAAAGGGAATCAACGGCGGAAAACACACCAGGGTGGACAGACAGCGGGCCAAGGGTACGGTGGGGATGGCTTATCCCGTGTGCAGTTTTGATGAATGACAGCCCTTGGATAGGCTTCACCAGATCTGACGGCTCATAACAATTCCGTTGGGCGTTCTGTCTCGAAGATTAATGCATGAAATGGGGGTGGTTTTTCCCTGGTACAGATGCCACGCGTCATTCCCTGAGTGGAATCGATGGCTCTCTGGGGAAAACTGCTTGCTGCAGATGGGTGTTGCAGAAAAAACCAGTGGATTTGGGGTATAGTGCACTACGGGGTCCACTGGCGAAGAGGCTCCAGACCGTCGGATCATCGAGCGAATGAATGGCGATGGCTCGATCACAAGTTGGAACAGGGAAAGGTGCGAAGGTTGAAGATTAAATGATGTCTGTCTGATCGGGTGAGATCTACAGCTGAGGTTGCACCCGAAATGGATTTGTGATAAGCGCCTTTCAAAGTTGGGTTTTGGTCATAGCATTGGGTCATGTGGAAGATGAAGGAGCACGGGGCTATGGCCAAAGGGGCCAGGACCCGAAATATGATTTTTGCACATTTTAAAGAATTTTTAGGCCCAAGGGAAGGAACGATAGGGAGGTGAGGTGGAGAATTATGGAAATAAAGGGTGATGGGGGAGTTTAAAGGGATTTTGGGGAATTTAAGAGGGTGATAGGGAAACTTTAACAAAGGGAGAGGGGGAAAGTGATATTTTGCAAGGGCATAAAGGGAAATAATGGGCCTTTTGAGAAATGGATCAGCAAAGGGACTATATTTTAGGCACAGTACACAGAGACTTCAAGGAGGATGGATTTTCCGGGGAAAGACATTCCTTGAAGGCTCCCAAACAATCTAGCCCCTAGCTTGCTTGCCAAGAATTTCATAGGGGGGCTAACAAAGGTTAAGGTTAAGGTTAAGTGAAGGTTAAGGTTAAGGTTTGGTCAAGGTGAGGGTTAGGTTATATTTAAGGTTAGGGTTAAGGTTAAGGTTAGAGTTAAGTTAGGGTTAGGGTTAAGGTAATGGTAAGGTTAACCTTTACCTTAACCTTAAAGTTAACTTGAATAAACCTTAACCTTAACCTTAAATTTACCCTTAACCTATCCTTAACCTAACCTTAACTCCTTAACCTTAGCATTATCTTTACCCTTAACATTAACCTTAACCTTAACCATACTAAAACAGTAACCTTAACCTTAACTTTACCCTTAACCTTGACCTTACCCTTAACCTTCACCTTAACCTTAAACTTATCTTAACCTTAACCTTAACCTTAACCTTAACCTAACTATAACCTTACCCTTAACCTAACTTAACCTTAACCTTGACCTTGAACTTAACCTTTACCTTAACCTTACCCTTAACCTTCACCTTAACCTTAACCTTAACCTCAACCTAACTAAACCCATAAACCTTAACCTAAACCTTACCCTTACGCTTAACCTTAACCATAACCTTGAATTTACCATTAACCTAACCTTAACCTTAACTATAACCTAACCCTAACCTTGACCTTAACTTTACCCTTAACCTTGACCTTAACCTAACCTTAACCTTAACCTTAACTCTATCTTACCCTTAACCTAACCTTAATCTTAACTATAACCTAACCCTTACTTTAACCTAACCTTAACCTTAATATGAAATCATTTGAAATCATTCATTATGATTATGATATGAAGAGGTTTGGGGGTAATTACAATCTCTATAGTGAGAATTACAGATTTTATAGTGGTGTGATGATTACTCCAACATAATATGTAATGACTTGTTGAGAACCTGTTGAAGCCCCAAAAATCGGGTCTACAACAAGGGGGATACCCACCCGGTCCGGACCTTGGTTGGCAGCTCCTTTTCCGTTTGGTATAGTGGGTCTGACTGGGGATAATGGGACCAGTTTCCCAATATGTGTGTGTGTTGAGAATTGATATTTCTTTTTAAAATTTCCTAAGTGAAATGCTTTTATTCTAATTTTAATCTATAACGTGCAATTGTATTCTAATTAAAAAAAAACATCTAATTCTAAACTAACCCAGGATGTAATCTTTCTGTTATGTGATCTAAAATGATTTCAAATAAAAATTGGTAATAAATATCATTCAACTGTTATAAGAAAAAAATTCAATAAAGATAAACCACTTCGTATAAAAAGTTAGACGAAACAGTTGTGAAAAACATATCACATAATAAGCTATTCGTATATTAAGCATAAACAAATAGCTATCACCGTACAAAAGTGCCAAATGATAACTCAAGCATTCAAGCATTAATACATAAACAACTAAACATAAATACTACTTTAACACAAAGGCAGAAATAGTTAAGAGATAAAAGTACCATTTATAGCTAGTTCTACTCATGCGCTTCAAGCAATAATGAATTATCTCTTCTTAATCCAACATCCACTAAGAGTAAAAAAGTGCAACATCAGTAGTAGATATTAAATGCAGATATCAATAAATCCTATTCCATTCATTCATGAAAACCTCCTCGAAGGGTGAAAAAGTGCATGTTTTGAGGACAAGTTTTTGACAAATTTACGGACCCTTCTCTAATTGCATGAGAAGGGTTTAAATACTACTAACTAAACCTAAAAATAATTTATTACAAAAATGTAGGATACGGTTTAAATGACCGTCCTCTTTTTAGGCAAAAATAAATCAAAACTAATACTAAATCTAAAATTAAAACTTAACAACTAACTACTTATGAATTTGTTCTTTGAAATTGCAAATGTTCAGCATTGGTTTGAGAAGAGTTGGTTGGCCGACTTCAGATATCAACTGTCCTGTGAAAACGGAATTGGTAAGAGTTGGCGCCATCTTCTCGGCAGAATTGATGATACACTTGAGAGTCATGCACTGGCTGTGTGGTTTTACCAAACACGCCCAGTAAGAATCCCAACTTAACTTTGTTAATTTTTTAATCAATTCTGCCTTTTATTGAGCCTTATGTCTCTAGTCTGTCTGCAGTTTCTGTGCTTTTGGAAGGTACCCTGGAGTAGTTTCAGAGATCATATTTTTCTCGTGCAAATTTTCATTTATACAATCAATGATATTGCTTGCTGCTGTGAGTGCTTCTTCCGCTGCTTTCGTGATTTGTGCATCCCCTTTATTGAAGAGCATTACTTTATGATTGTTATTGATTATTGGTGCACCTGATCTTTTCCCCTCCTCTGTCTCTTGCCAAGCTAAATATTCAGTAACTCTTTTATCAATTGAATCATAATCATGGCGTAAGTCTACGACATGATTAGTGATTTTATCACTTTCTTCACAATAAGAGTTCCACTGTGATATTTTTTGGCTTAATATTTCCTGTTGCTGCAGTAGTTGATCATTTAAGGAAATAGACTCTATGATAAATTCTATAAGCTTGGGATCATCTTTTTGCATCTCTTGCATATCTTGTAGCTGCTTCTCCTTTTCAGCCAAACTCTTTTGATATCCGATCTGCATTTGTTGAAAACCTTGCTATAATTTTTCAAGTTGTCTCTGAGCTTCATTGCTGGCGTTGGCTTGTTGCAGTTGTTGTTGAAGAACCTGTAATTGATCCTCTTTTTCATTCAATAATTTCCGTACCTCAGATGCTTTATCAATGGCTGCGGAGGCATATGCTCCTGTGAACTGAGATAAGTTGGTGAGATTTTCAGTTGGATCAGTGGTAGAATCTTGCCATATGATATCTAATTGTTCTGCATCATGAAAGATTACATTTTCCAATTTTATTTTCTTCCTTTGTCTTCTTACCACTTCCTTGTGTCGTGGACTATAGAATAAATCAAGAGGAGGAATTTCCTCTATTTTGAGCATAAGTTCATAGGATGGGGTAATGGGAATATGTTCCGTTTCTGAGACATTGCTAGTTATTCCTGTGACTATATTTTTGTTGTATGTACATTACTCACAGGTGTCTGTGTGTTCTGTCCTTCAATATTAATCAAATAATTGAATGTCTCCCATTCCTTGTCTAACTCAGTTCTGACTGATGGTTGCTGTAAACTGAGAGAGGGAAGATTTAACTGTGGAGAGGTTGAAACATGTTGCTCTGAAAGCTCCTTTGACTGGGTAGTATCCCTTACTGACCCTTCACTTTTATCATGATCATTGTCAAACCTCTTAGAGTGTTCAGATATTTATTTCTTGGACTTAGACTTAGACCTATCTGTACCTGAAATTCCACTGAGACTGATACTGGGAGTTGGTTCCCTTACGGGTTCCAAACGTAATTTATCCAAAGGAATAGTAGTCAACCTCCTTTCTCTGTATATCTTGAATTCTTGGAATTCTGCTGGAGGAAACCGTATTTGAGCTGAATGTAGAACCTCTTTAAGTGTGCTTTTTTCTTGGAACATGTCATCAAAACAATCATCTTCTTTAGAAAACGCTCTTATTTTAACTACAGTAGTGAAATTTTTAACAATATCATAGGGGTCGAATGGTCTTCTTGGAAATTTGAACAAATGTAAACATGTAATATTGTTTACTTCTTTGAATGCATGACCAATATCAAATAATGAAAAGGCCCTATAGGCCACATGAAATTGTGGCCAGGTAGCCTTCTTTTTGTCTTTCAAATATTTTGTCAAACCTCCTTCTCCGCAGGTTTGATAAGCAATTTCCCACGCCATGAGTTTGTCAAGGACATACAAAGGTAAAACATGAGGGGAAGCAAAACTTCCAAATACCCTAACATATGTAAAAAATTCTTCTCCAAACCATCTCGCAACAGGTAGTATGTCTACCTCTGCTTTAGGAGAAAACCTTGGAGCATCTTTATCATATAACATTCTGTACAGGGGCAACATGATTCCATGGAAAATCTTGTAAAAATAGGGAATGAACTCTAAATCCCACAACTCTTTGTGATAAACATGAATGGGTAGGAGATATTGAGTTGTCCATTTCCAACGCATTAAAGGAAACTTAGAAACATAACAGATTGAATCCATTACATAAGAAGATAAGTAAAAAGGGGGATAAATTCTCTGAGAAACAGTTCTTTTGGACCGATAATTCAAAATAGTTGTGGCTAAGTTGTCAGATAATATCTTAGCCCAATCCACAATAGTAGCATTAACAACAGCATTCAATAATGGTAGCCATTCAGATGAAAACTTATTAATTTCTGGCTTTCCAAAAAGCCTACAGAGCATAGCAGCAGCAAAAAAAATACGGAGAAGTGAGAGAACCAGTACTATACATACCGTGTTTATCCTTTTTTAGTGGTTCATATCTCCTTGACCAGTCCTTGGTGCATTCTGCCAGGTTTTCATTTCTTTGGCAAACTTCTCCATGAACTGTTTGTTATAAGTCGCCTGTGGCTCCAGTAAATGATACATGAGTCTCAAATATTGTGGAGCAAATGAACTAATGAGTTCTTGACACTTAGTCTTAAACTGTCTGTTTTTAATATCCGTGTTGTCCAGTACCCATTTAACCATATCTGTGTATGGAAGAATTTTAGGCCTCGCTGCTATTCAGTGTAAGAATGAACAAGCTAGCTCTGTAATGGACGCATCAGAAGACCCATGTGAGCCTGCAGTAGCTGTAAACTCCATTACTCTGGGGTTCTCTTCTTCAAGTATATTATACATGCCCTCCTAGGTAGTAATACCAGCATCTTTGTTACAGGAAGTGTCTGTATACAAGGGAGTCATTTCTTTCTCTTCATAACTCAGAGCCTTGTCTTTCTTTCCTATTATACTCTGAATATTGCTTTGTATAGTTCTCTGTTCTTCACTCCTGCAGTTTACGAACTAAGTGAGAATAATGATAGGAAAAAGGTGATGGGAAAGTTTTAAATGCCGAAAACATATAAAATATATCATCTTACGTGAAATGGCTCTTCGATCACAACAAAACCAAATTTCATTAATGATTGACAACCAATTCATTGATTAACATTAAAGCACATAACCGAGTCTCGGTTTATGGAAAAAAAATTTCGTACAATGAGCCCTAAAGATCTGCGATAAGGTGATCTGCGATTTGCTTCACAACATCGCAAATCACAACATCGAAAATCGCAACATCGCAGATCACAACATCACAGATCGCAATATCGCAAATCGTAATATCTAATAATCATCTGTTAATGTATTTTCCATGATGTGCGATTTGTGATATGTGCCATTGCAATATCACAAAATCGCAACATATAATAATCATCTGTTAATGTATTTTCCATGATGTGCGATTTGTGATATGCGCCATCGCATATCGGAATTTTGAGGATTTT
The DNA here is from genome assembly GCA_034641835.2 of Pinus albicaulis. Classification (NCBI taxonomy): domain Eukaryota; kingdom Viridiplantae; phylum Streptophyta; class Pinopsida; order Pinales; family Pinaceae; genus Pinus; species Pinus albicaulis. The sequence continues at coordinate 24,977 of JAXQQM020074247.1, read as the reverse complement.
CAACATAAGTGATATTTGAGGCATGCGGTGCAATGAATGTTTTTCATACGTAGTTTTGCATCGTGATCTCGCAATATTAGACTTCTGTTTGCAAGGAGGTATGCATTACCTTTTTGCGATGCGATATTCCTTAAGGAATGATTTTATTCTATTCTTATCAAAAAATTCTAATCTTTTTAGATTTTTCAAGAGGTATTTTCCTAAGTTTATGATATTAAGTTTTATTGAACAAAGAATACAAGCGCTAATTAATTTTTATATTTGTTACACAGTAATTTGTCACCGTCCCTACCATTCCCCGTCCCGCACAATGGAGGACCCATTAGTTACCTCGGGTATACTTTCCTTTTCCAAAACTTCAAGGAAAACCTGAGTGATAACACACATCATGACTTCATGGCAAAAACGAACGCGAATCAACGCGATTGGTCGAGGGGGCCTTGACAGTGGGACCACATCGCATCAGCGTTTCGGCGGAATAATGGTTTGACGGAATGGACTTTGGACTTTGGCGATGAGCGATGTTGCGATGCTATGCAACGTGGGGACCACATCGCATCGCAATAAAACTTCGACGAAATGAATTTTCGAATGGCGAAATGGTTGTGTTGCGATGTTGCGATGTGCAATGGTGGTAGGGACCACATTGCATCACAACATCGGCGATGGACATTTACTGTGGCTTAAACATTTTTCTGTTGCGATATGCAATGTGTGATATCGCAACATCGCATCGCGTCGGGACTTCACATCAACAAGATACTAAGACATGCATTTGGCTATTGCGATGGGTGATGATTGGTGGGGACCACTATGACGTGGCCCATTCAAAAAAAACTTTAAAAAGACTTGGCGCGTTGAACAAAAAACTTTCATTTGTTGGTTGATGAGGGCTTTAAGCTCGATAAGGTTGTTCTTTAAGAAACTTTGATCTTGCTTGGTTTAAACCATGAATCCTTCAATTCTTCTACAAATTCGGCTGCGCCCATAAAAATTGAATTCATCCTTACAGCTCCATTAAACTCTATTAAATTCACAGAGGTGTGCACTCAACCTTCTGCTGCCCCTGTTGTACTTTGTTTCTACATGCACGGGGTTTGCAGGTGACTTTAATATTTTCAACAACTTGAACCGTGTTGTGAGGGGATATACCTTGTTCTGGTGCTTGCACGTGACTGGATTGATCAATATTCATTGCTTCATTCACTGGTACGGGATTATACTGTTTGTCCTGCACAACAGAAGAGGAGGATTCGAGGAATTAGATGTGGTGTTACCAACATTCGGGATTGTACTCGATGTGCTAGATTTCCACTTCTCTGCAGCCTGAAGATGGCGTTGCCTTTGTTTGGTTCTAGACTTTCTATTCTAGAGCTAGTAGAACACATTGGCCTCCTCAACCTGTCTGAACTCTTGATTTGAGGGGTGATTCTTTTTATCTCATCTATGGGAGGAGGGTTCACTGAGGCAGAATTTAATACGGCTTCCAAGATCCGAATTTTTTCTGGTTTGGGATTCAATCGTGGCTTTGGTCTAGGCAGGCTTCCCTCTTCACTTCGTAATGATGTATCTGAACAATATCTCAACTCTTAGAGCGGCTCTCTGCATACTGTGATTAAATTTTCAATAATATTACATTTAAATTCAATTATTCAAACAACTTTGATATTGGAATAACATAAACATGCCTGCTCCTAGGATTTTGATTTTGCTCGAGCGTGAGGCTCAAATGAAATGTCTTACCTTCTGAGCTTATTTGTTATTTTTGGAATCTGTGCATTTAACTTTAACAAGATTTTTTTTCAAAAATTATATTAGATTTCATTAAAATTTAAGATTTATCAAAAACATTAAAGAGATATTTGTACAAGAAATACATTAAATTCATTGTTATTACAGATTTATCAAAAAATTTAAAGGAATCGATTTCTTTGATTTGTAAAAAAAAAAATTATACTACTAAAATCTTTGATCAACAGATTTAAATTGAGACAAGCATTTATAAAAATCTCCGTATACTCAACTCTAAATTGTATCTTTGAACTTTATAAAAATAAATTCATATGCATTAACATTAAGTGGAAAAATATGATTCAATGCATATTATAATTACACTTCAACCAAAGTATGGACCAATAAGCATTGTAATGGCTAAATTTCCATGGACCAATTATGATTGGAGAATTAATCTCAACCACCACTTTCTCTTTAAATGAATTGGAAGTAGCTATATCTCAGTTAATGTTTTGCAGGTTACGAATTGTGTGTGCAGAGAAGGACAAGTATTGAGCACATTAAATAACCCATTCCGCAACAGATTTAACTAATCAAAGTCAAATATAATTTAATGCATGTTTAGTAAATGTGCATGGGCAAGTATTTAATCCTCAAGTTTTGTTTAGTTCACGCTGTAATGTTCAGAAAATGATGTCCACCCATAATTTGTATTAAATTTGTTCTTTCATGAATTAAATGTCTTAGATATACATGTTTAGATTTTACATGTTTTTATGAGTGAGAAGAAGAGAGTGTTGTGTAATGTGGCAGATATAAGTCTTGAAAGACAAAGGCAGAAAATCGTGGAGAAATTTTTTTTACTTGTCAAGACAACCTCCATATGTAAATGTATTTCATGTTTTGAAGTTTTAATATAAAGTTTGGTTAGTTGCGATATAGTTGTGAAAATTTCAACACTCTATTTAACTTTGTTTCATGTGAGTAAAATTAGTTGATTATATTTTATCCTCTCCATAGTTGCGATTTTGATCTTAGCCACTTTTCAGCAACTGTATGGTATGGATTAAGTGAGTTCCGCAAATCTGTGTAAAATTCCGTAAATGTGTTGTGTTAATTAAAGTAATTTCCGCAACTCTATGATGAACTCTATTTGTTGAGGGAAAATCATCTCCCTGTCTTTTTCAAAATTCTAACATAGTATCAGAGCATTTGAATTTATAACATGGTATCAGAGCAGGTTTAAAATCTCTGTAAAAACATGAGGAATTGAAAGCTGTTTTGAGGATTGTTTTCTCCAGCAGTGAGAAAGTCTTCACACAGTGAGAAATTTTTACACAGTAAGAAATTTTGTTGACACAGTGAAAATGGTAGCAACAAGCACAAGCTTGACTAATCCACAAATACCACAATTCAATGGAAAGAATTATGATTATTGGGCTATCACAATAAAGTACCTATTCATCTCACAATATATTTCGGAGCTGGTGGAAAATAGATTCCAAGAACCAGCAGATGCAGTAGCATGCAATGCTTTGACACAAGTAGAAAGATATTTGTTGAGGGACAATAAGAAGAAGGAATCCAAAGCCCTCTTCTATATTTTCCAAGCAGTGCATGAAAGTATTTTCCCAAGGGTTATAGTAGCAACAAAGTCCAACGAGGCATCGGATACACTCCAGACAACCTACCAAGGCTTGGCAAAGGTGAAGATAGCAAAACTAAAAATGATGAGAAGATATTTTAAAACATTATGCATGAAATATTCTTATAATATAGACTCATTCTTTACTCATGTGATTGGGTTGGTTACCCAAATCAGGTCTCATGGTGAGACACTCGAGGAAAGAAGAATAGTTGAGAAAGTTTTAAGAAGTTTGTCATCAAGATTTGATGCCATAGTTGTGGCCATAGAAGAGAAAAAGGATCTCTCACAGTTTTCATTGGATGAGCTTCATGCATCACTAATATCTCATGACCATAGACTGAACAAAGGAACAAACTCGTCATTGGAGCATGCCTTCAAGACACAAGTCTCATTTGGTCAAGGTAGAAGTTGAGGAAGATCAAATTACAGAGGAAGAGGAAGAAGCCCACACAGAGGTGAAAGAAGCAGCCCTTCAAGCTCAAGTGGAAGGGGCAGCAATCAAAATCCAAGTCAAGGCCGAAGCCAGAATCAAGCACAAGGTCAGAGGTATGATAAATCTCCAATTCAATGTCATTATTGTAAGAAGTATGGTTATTATGAAAATGAATGTAGAAATAAGCAACATGACATAAGTTGCAAACCAAGTGAAAATTTCATAAACGAAAATCAAAACCATGATAGCATGTTTTTAGCTTGTAATGTAGCACAAGAAAAACAAGGAGATGTATGGTTTCTAGATTTAGGGTGTAGCAACCGCATGACTAGAAACATATAAATGTTTTCCAATCTAGATGAAAGTGTAAAATCAGAAGTGACATTGGGGACTGATAGCAAAATATCTATCATGGAAAAAGGAAGAGTAAACATCCTAACAAATAAGGCAGAGAAGAAGTTCATGTCAGATGTTTACTTTGTCCCTGGTTTTAAACATAACCTCATAAGCATTGGACAACTCATGCAAAATGGCTACAATGTATTTTTCAAGAATGATGTATGCACAATCTTGGATAAGCCTCAAAATAGACAGCCGATTGCAAAAGTTCATATGAAAAACAATAGAATTTTTCCTCTCAAGGTAATATTATATTTGAAGGAAGAAGGTGTTCTAGGAGCTTTCACTTAAGAAAAATTTCAAGAAGAGGTCAAAGATGAAAATTGGTTATGGTATTTGAGATTTGGTCATCTATATTTTGGAGGTTTGAATTTTTTGCATAGAAAATGCATGGTGAAGGGATTGCCACTCATAGAAAAACCGGACAGCCTATGTGAAGGATGCATCTTGGGAAAACAACATAGAGAATCATTTCCAGTAGAAAAGTCAATAAGGGCAAAGGCACCTTTGGAGATTTTCCACTCAGATTTGTGTGGACTAATACAAACACCATCATTTGGTGGCAGCCAGTATATTTTGACATTCATAGATGAATACACAAGGAAGACATGGGTTCATTTCCTAAAACAGAAAAGTGAAGTGTTTGATCGCTTCTGCCACTACAAATCTCTGTTGAGAAGAAAATTTGACACTACATCAAAGTTTTGAGGATTGAAAGAGGTGGCGAATATATCTCAAGTGACTTCCTACGTTTTTGGGGAGCATGGAATTCACAACCAGTTTACAACAAGGTATACAGCTCAACAAAATGGTGTCGTGGAAAGAAAGAATAGGACCATTATGGATATGGAAAGGAGTATGTTGAAGGAAAAGAATTTTAAAAATGATTATTGGGTTGAAGCTATCACTTGTGAAACATATATCATTAATAGGTGTCCAACCAAAAGTGTTATGAGCATTTTTCGTGAAGAGGCATGGAGTGGAAGAAAGCAGTATGTCACTCACATGAGAGTGTTTGGGCGTGTGGCATATGCACATGTCCCGGATGAGTTGAGGAATAAGTTGGACAAAAATGGGGAGAAATGTATATTTGTTGGTTACAGTGATGAATCCAAGGCATACAAGCTCTACAATCCATCAACCAAGAAATTCATAATTAGCAGACATGTTCAGTTCATAGAAGAGGAAGCATGGGATGGAAATTTATAGAAGATAGTAAATGTGAAGACATTTATTTCACATGAATACAAAGAGGAATTGACTGCAACAAGTAATTCCTCAATGGTGACTCCTCCTCCACCTACAAAAGCTCAAAAAGCAGTCAACATATGATACCATCAACAAATAATAGGACAGTGTTGTGCAACCAAGAAAGTGCTTCTCCGAGCACACCACAAAGATTCACAACTCCATCTACTTAAGGCACAACACCAAGCTCATCTTCTGCAAGCATAAGAGGACGCAAATTCAGAAATTTAAGTGAAATATATCAACAAGATGAAGTAGATAGCATTGCTGGTCTAAATTCTTTATTTTCATTATTTTGTCATGTAGATGACCCAATACACTTTGAAGATGCAATCAAAGTAGAGAAATGGGTTGCGACAATGAATGAAGAGATAGGAGCAATAGAAAAGAATTACACATGGGATTTAGTGGACCTTCTGCAATGAAAATCAGTCATTGGAGTGAAGTCGATCTATAAGACCAAGAGAAACATTGAAGACAAGATTGAAAGAAATAAAGCAAGGCTAGTTGTCAGAGGATACAATTAGCAGCATGGAAGAGACTATGCAGAAAAATTTGTGCCAATCGCAAGGATGGAGACAATGCATACAGTGTTGTCGATTGTTTCACAACAGAAATGGAAAGTGTATCAAATGGACGTGAAGTCAACGTTCTTGAATGGAGTGGTGAAAGAGGAAGTGTATGTTGTGCAACCTCCTGGTTATGAGGTATAAGGCCAAGAAGACAAGGTATGTATGTTGCAGAAAGAGCTTTATGGGCTGAAGCAAGCACCGCGTGTATGGTATAGTAGGACAGATGCTTACCTGATGGACAATGGGTTCGACAAATGTGATGGTGAACCTACTCTCTACATCAAAGAAAATGACGGTAAGATTCTTATTGTCGTTTTGTATGTAGATGATTTGATTTTTACAGGCAGTGATGATTTCCTCATCATTGATTTCAAATAATTCATGAAAAGTGACTTTGAAATTGCTTTCATGGGGTTGAAGTTGAGCAAGGAAGATTGCAGCAACAATGTCAATCCAACATTATACAAAATTATGGTGGGCAACCTAATGTATTTGACCGCAACTAGGTTGGATATAATTTATGCAATGATTTTGGTGTCGAGGTTCATGGAGACACCCAAGTAGACACATTGGCAAGCAGTGAAAATAATTTTAAAGTATGTCAATGGGACAAAGGAGTATGGCGTTATGTACTCTGCAACTAATGATTTTCGGCTGGTTTGTTACACTGACAGTGTTTGGGTAGGAAGTGTTGATGATAGATATAACACATCAGGATATGTTTTTCGTTTGGGTTTGGGAGCCATTTCATGGGCTTCCAAGGAACAACCAATAGTGTCATTGTCAACAACAAAAGCTGAATATGTCGTCGCAACAGGAGCAGTGTGTCAAATAGTTTAGATGAGAAGGATATTGCGAGATTTATGTCATGAACAAGATGGAGCAACCACAATTTTCTATGATAATAGTTCAGTAATTGCACTATCAAAAAATTATGCTTTTAACAAGAGGAAAAAGCATATTGATGTGAAATATCATTTCATAAGAGAATTGGTTAATACTAGTGAAATTGTGTTGCAACATTGCAGGTCAGAGGAACAATTTGCAGACATATTCACAAAGCCATTGGTATGTGAAAATTTTGTTTATCTCAGAGACTATTTGGGAATGGTCAATGTTGGTTGTCGTGATTAAGGGGGAGTGTTGGTAATCTCAACCACCATGTTAAATGAACTGGCAGAAGCCATACCTCAGTTAATGTTTTGCAGGTTGCAGATTGTGTGGCAAGAGAAGGACAAGTACTGAGCAGAGTACATAACCCATTCCGCAACAGAGTTAAATAATATAATTCAAATAGAATTTAATGCATGTTTATTAAATGTACATGGGCAATTATTTAATCCGCAAGTTTTGTTTAGTTCACGCAACTTCTGTAATGTTCAGAAAATGATGTCTTCCCATACTTTGTATTAAATTTGTTCCGTCATGAATTAAATGTCTTAGATATATATGTTTAGATTTTATATGTTTCTATGAGTGAGAAGAAGAGAGCGTTGTGTAATGTGGCGGATGTAATTTTGGAAAGACAAGGGGAGAAAATATTGGAGCAAATTTTGGTGAGAATAAGAGAGTGTTGTGTAATGTGGCAGATTTAATTTTGGAAAGACAAGGGGAGAAAATAGTGGAGCAAATTTTGGTGGCCGCCTGAAAACACAAGTTACAGGTTTTACTTTGTGTTATTCCGCAACCCTAGTGAATGTAAATCCAAGTAAGAAGTCTTGTTTTACTTGTGAAGAAGCCCCAGCCTCCATATGTGAATGTATTTCATGTTTTTAATTTTTAATATAAGTTTTGGTTAGTTGCGATATAGTTGTGAAAATTTCACTTATAACACTCTATATTTTACTCTGCTTCACCGTGAGTAAAATTAGTTTATTATATTTTCTCCTCTCCATAGTTGAGATTTTGATCTTCGCCAGTCTGTATTGAAATGAAAATTCAATTCAACCGCAACACTCTATTTTACTCCCTTGGGTAAAATTAGTTGATTATATTTTCTCCTCCCCATAGTTGCGATTTTGATCTTCGCCACTCTGTATTGAAATGAAATTCATTTGAATTGATTTCTGCAACTGTATGGTATGGGTTAAGTGAGTTCCGCAACTCTGTGTAAAATTCCGTAAATGTATTGTATTGACTAAAGTAATTAGCACTACTCTATGATGAACTCTGTTTGTTTGTTGAGGAAAAATAATTTCCCTATCTTTTTGAAAATTCTAACATGGGATCAAAGCATTCGAATTTCTAACTAGTATGGACCAACCCGCGTTGTAATGGCTGAAATTCTATTCGAACTAAACATTCAGGACTTCAACACAAAGCATAAGAAAATATATTAAACGTGTTGGGAGTGATTTGATGTAAAAATATGGTGGAATTGTAGGGATACTAAACTTCATAATATGACCTTGACCTTGATAAGATGACCTCTGATCGAAGGACGAATTTGAGGTTTCATGTAGTTGATTCAATGATGTTGAGGGCTTCGGTATGAACATACTTGGCCAATGCTTCTCAGGATTCATGTTGAGTGAAAGGAGAAGGATGATCTTTCTGTAGAAAATGTCTTCCACTATCAACTGAAATCCACTAAATGAAATACCGAGAGCATGGGGTCATGTGAGAAGAGAGCATACACGTGGGATCACACATCGTCTACACTGATTTCCGACCAACTCTACTTCATCATTATGTTTTTCCGGTCAAGTTTTCAGGTTGTATCTCATGGCCGACAAGAAAGAAGGGTTTAGAGAGGACAATTTCTTGAAGGCCCGAAGGTGTTCCCCAAGAAAACACTCGACGATGAATTGTCCTCACCGAAGAATGGGCTGTAGGGAATGACAAAGGTGGTGGAGGAGGACGCGGCAAGGGTGTGAAAGGCAGGAAAGGCAGTGGAGGTGGAGTTTCGATATTTATTTACTTATATGGAAACATTAGAAAAAACAAATGCCAAAACAAATGGATGGACAAATGGAAATGAAAAATGTAGAAAATACTTAGCTTTACCAATTTAAAAAAAAAAACACTTTCAATGTATCAATTTAATTATTGATACATGTGTTATTTGTTATTTTTTAAGAATATCATTTGTTTTTTTGGAATTATTAAAATTATTAATACATATTCTATTTGTTATATTTTAGATTGTTTGTGTTTTTTTTAACGAGAGCGAATAGGATATGGATTAAGTCTATGCTTGGTCATGATAGATATATATATATACGAGAAATTTTTAACCAATGATATGCTCTATATCAAAATTCAAACTATTTCTGCTAGCAAAAAGTAAAGTTCACATTGCAACATACTTTAATGATAATTGGTGTTTTTCCCAATGGATAGCCTATTAAGATCCAAGTCCTATTTTCCTAATTCCAGATGGCATGGTTGTCAATAGATTAATTTGGTTAGTGAGCTCCACAAGATGGCTTCATAAGGTCTCTAGTTCATCATTTTTTTTTGGCTAGTTTTTCTCTAAATACTTGTATGGTAGATAAACTATTAAATCATTAATTTCAAGATGAAAGTAAGAAAATCCACTACACATCTATTTTCTATTTTAATTGGGTGATTACATCCATTTAATAACTTTTCTCACACAATTATTATTTTTCAATATTTTCTACACAATTATTATTATCCAATATTTCTTTAAGGCTGGGAGATGAAAATTCATTAGTTGTGGGTTTCCACTAGGTCTTGGAATGCAAGTAGTTCCACTTATTTTCCTCTTCTGTGTGCTTAGCATAGAATTAGTTATAATACATGTAAGCATAGACAAACTTCCCTCACCCTAGAGGTGCCAAAGAAACCACAATATACTTTGGAAGCTACATCCAATTCTTTCTTGAAAAAACTAGGAATGAATGAGCCACACTATCAGTATCTATAAGAGTTTAATGGAATTATTGTAAACCTAAACCTTAGCCATATAACCCACACACAGTAGTACTTATGGCCACTCAGGAGTTCATAATGCCTTTACTATAGAATACAATCATACTTCAAGTTGGTGATCTATATTGTGTTCACATTGTAAGTGGCAAAGAAAATATCCTAATATTTTTCATTTATAGTTATAACATAATTATTTAGATTAAAAATAAATTAAATTTTTAATAAAAATGATTGTACACTTAAAAGTTGTAGTAGTGGTAATAGTTAAAATCAATCTATATCACATTAACTAAAAAATTAAAATCAATAATAATAATTAATCAATCATTTTAATTTATATTAACATAATAATTTATAATATAATAAGTAAAATAATAATCATTACACTTTTATTTTCAACTTGAACTAAATACATTTTCCTTTGAACTAAATACATTTTTAACGTTACACTCTTTTTACTTTTAAATAAATCTTTTTACATTTAAATTAATAAATTTATATCTCAAATGCATGCAACAACCTCAACTTGGATTGCTCACTTATTTTTAGCTTTTAACTTTGATTACTAAATACACTTGTTTTTAATTCCTATGACATAACGCTTTAATAACATCATTTCAATTACCATAATAATAATATATTTTTAATATTAATATTAAATTTAATAAAGTTTTTAGATATAATATGATAATAAAATTTATAATAATATTTGGAATTTTAAAATAAGGCAAAAACTTAAATTTTATGTTTTTATGATCCTAAAATCTAACTTATGGAATTCAAAAAAATTTATAATGGCTTGATCGAAAGCTCGATCGAGTCCCTGTTAACTATGTATATAGCTTGATTGGGGTTTATGAAACCTTCAATTGAGTTATATGAATTTGAAATTTAAACGATCGATCGATCTCTTTAAATGCTTGATCAAGTGCTTTAAATTCTCAATCGATCACTTTAAGTGATCGATCGAGCCTCTAAAGTCCTAAAATCTACAATTTCAGCACCCCTTCTACAAAATTTCCTGAAAAAACTATTTTGTACCCTAGTGGACTTTAAGTAAAATTTCTCCTTAGGTGGCAAAGTTAATCATGTTGGATTCATGAAGGAGCTATACATGGAACATCCAAAAAAATTTGTGCAACATCACAAAAGAAGATTAGTTTGCAAGCTCAAGAAAACATTGTATGACTTAAGGCAGTCACTCAAGAAATGGTACAATACATTTGATTCCTTCATAATGATAAATAATTATACTAGAAATGAGTATGACCATTGTGTGTACTTCAATTTTTTAATGGTATTTTGATTATCTTGGTGAGGGGTAGAGATGACATTCAGAGAGGAAGATATTTTTAAAGCTGCTAGAGCATCATTCAAAGAGAGGCAGTGGTGATCTAACGAAGAAAGCATTGAATGAAGGTGGGATAACGCAGTGACTACATAGAGCTCACACAAAAGCAACACAGAGGAAGAGGAGGGTTTCTATAATTTTTCTTGTAGCTCAGTTTCGGAGGCGAAGATCCGGAAAGTGACACTGGGATGTTGTTCCTCAAGGTCCACGGAGGAAAAATGGCTTGGTTGGGGCTTAACACTAAGCCTAGAAGGGTGTGGTGCATATTTTGGAAGGTCCAGCACTGGTACTACCTAGAGACAACACAATGCCTCCCTAGGGCAGTTTTTTCTTCATCTAGATCAGTCAGGAATTCAATGATTGGGTGAGGTAAATCCTCACAAATTATTTTTCCAATATTTCTCTTTGTAACTGAATAACCCTAGGGGTATTCAGAGATGTATTCATACATTGCTACTTCTTAATAATAAAACACTTAGAACTGTTGCATCAGCTTTCCCGCATTATGTTTTTCCGGGGACTTAGTCCATAATAAAGGTGTTATATGTGTGATTTATTTCCTTGTTTCATAATCATGAGTATTATAGTGTAGGTTTCCTCAGTGATTGCTTTAGTATTTCATGTATGATTCAAAAATAATTGTGTAAAGTAAATTACATAATAGAAGAAGTAATTCAATTAGTTGCAGTAAGATTCCTTAGATTTTTCAGATCTAGGAATTTTCACGTGGTATCAGAGCATTGATGTGAAATAAGAAGAACGAACCTAAATTCTGAAGTGAAGGTTGTTTTTGCTACAGTGCAACAGAACGAATCCATTGAAGGATTGTGTAGTTCTAGCCAAAAGATTTATGATTTTCATGGCAGTCTCTCTCTGAGTGAGTCAATAGAGAGAAAGGGCTTCCAGATCGAGATATTGTTGTGGAAGAGGGAGTAATGCAGAGCTTCCACACAGAAGATAGAGGGATGCAGTTTTTTGAAGCTTTTGTTGGCCAGAAAAGGGTCAGAAGGAGTCAAGAGCACATATTGAGGGAATTCTTCCTTAGTGATTTCCTAGCTGAGGAATTCAATGTTTCTCAGTTGTTGAGTAGTAGAGGAGCAACAGAATTACAACTCTATCAGGGAGTGTGTAAGCCTACCAAGAGCTCAATAGTAGAGAGGAAGAGGGCACAGATTCTACATATTTCGGCTGAGATGGCATCTCACGAACTTCGTGATCAAGATCAGTTGGAGGGTTCCTCCAACTATATGATCTAGAAGGAACGGGCTATGTTCTTTTTGGATGAACATGTTCTAAAGGTGTTTGTGGAGAACATGGTAATTGTTCCTACGGATGTGGATCAGCTCAAGAAGTACAAGGAAGATATGGCCAAGGCAAAGAGGTTGCTCCTTGATGGTGTCAAGGATCAGATCGTCTCACATGTGGCTGGCAAGGTTACTGCCAAAAAGATGTGGGTAGCTTTGCATGACCTATATGAGGGATATTATGAGTAGCGGAAGTTGGATCAGGATCTTTGTATGATTCAGATGCGAAAAGGGGAGCACGTGGATTCATACCTCATGCATTTTTAGGAGATTCGAGATCAGTTGTTGGCAGTAGGTTCTACCCCTACAGATGCATTGGAATGGATGGCCCTTAACAGTGTCACAAAGGAGGGGAAAATATTATTCTAGATTATATTGGGTCGGGCAACATTACCTAGTTGGGAGCAGTTGTGGTCAACTTTTTTGGAGGATGAGCTGAGGAGAGACCTCGTCAAGTGAAAACTTGATGGTAGTAATGGAATCAGATTGAAATCCATGGAGGAAGAGGAGAATGTAGCCCTTGCATCGAAGGGACAACAAGCGCAACGAAAATCGAAGCATGATGTTTCAAAGGTCAAGTGCTTCATATGTGGTGAGATGGGCCACTATGCATCTTAGTTTCCTTTGAAGAAAAAGGACAAGGATGAGAAGCATGACCTAAAGGTTGTAGCCACGTAAATCGAGGAGGATGAGTTTGCTATGAGTGCCCAAACTTCTCCTGGTAAGAAGTGGGGTGACTTAGAGCTATAGTTCACCTTGGAATTCAGTTGAGCGGGATCCTTAAGGATCCCACCTCATGGATCATTACCTTATTATGGGATCCCATGATCAATAATAACGGGATGGAGGAATTTTAGTGAGAGCCGAAGAGTGATGGAGACGACAATGAAGTGGGTAGTAGCGCTCATTTATGGAGCAACATAGAGTAGAGGCAATAATAACGTAGCAGCAGCAGCGCAGTGCACAAGAGTGAAACATGGTACATATCAGTGTTGCATAGTGCAGAGCAGTAGTAGCGCAGTGCATCAGTGGGACAGTGCAGTAGTTACCAGTATTCAGAGTCTTCAACACTGAGGTGCATCCAATGAACACTTGTTCAGTTCTGGGTGAGTTCTATTGTTTCTCTCAACAGCTGAGTTGCAGTGCAGATGTAGTGTTAGTAGTGGAAGTACTAGTAGCATAGCAGATGCAACACTTGAGAGGGAGTTGTAGTAAATATGCAACAGTGGTAGTGGTAGTGTCATGGGAAACATCGCAGTGGCGGCAACAACGAAGTGGTTGATGGACTTCAGCAGTGCAGAGGATTCTTTAGAGTCATAAAAGTATGCAACAAACATAATTGCTATAGCACTTTCCTCACTAAGATGGAGTGTTGATTTTTGTAGCACCAGAAAGTGCTTTAAGTCTCAAATTTTGTGGAGTGTCTTAGACATGGGTATTCCAAAGAACCCAGAAATCGTTTGTGAAAATCCCACTCGGTTAATGTTTTATTAAAATAATTAATTATTTTAATGGAGACCCTAAGTCTAACTTAGGGAAATTAAATAATTAAAGGACATTAATAAAAGAGAGTGAGAATAATCTATAAAATGCAGAGATCAAGTCATGTTCTAATATTAGCCATTGATTAGAGATATAATCTTGATCATTGATGTCTCAATGAGAAGACTATAAATTAATGCTTGAGGGCCATTTGGAAAGACACACTGAATTAATCTAGAGTTCGAAATTTATAGGGCGTGGTTGGCTGAGAAATTCGAGCTAGATATCTGAGTAGAGAGGGGAAAAGATAGCATCCATAGAGAAAGAGATTTTCTCAGTCAGTGGAGCATCATTCAGAGAGAGGAAGATGTGATCTAACCAAGCCAGAACTAAAGGAAGTAGGGCTAATGCAGTGACTACGTATGGCTCATGCAGAAACAACGTAGAGGTAGAGGATGGTTTCCATAATTTTTCTTGTAGATCAGTTTCAGAAGCCAGGATCTAGAAAGTGACACTGGGAGGCTTTTCCTTAGGGTCCACAGAGGCAAACGACTTGGTTGGGGCTGAACGCTGATCCTGGAAGGGGGTGATGGAGAGGTTGGAAGGTCCAGTGTTGGGACCTCGCAGAGACAGTGTCGTGCCTCCCTAGGGCAGTTTTGTCTTCATTAGTATGAGTTGGGAACTCAATGATTAAGTGAGGTAAATACTCAGAAATTCTTCTGCCAATATTTCTCTTTGTGACTAAATAACCATATGGATATTTAGAGATGTATTTAGACATTTCTACTGCTTAATAATAAAACCCTCAAATTTGCTTCATCGGTTTCCCTGCATTGGGTTTTTCTAGGAACTTAGTCCAAAATAAAGGTGTCATGTGCGTGATTGATTTCCTTGTTCAGTTTCCTTGTTTTGGAGTCATGAGTATTATAGTGTAGGCTGCTTCAGTGATTGATTTAGTATTTCATGTATTATTCATAAATAATTATGTAAATTAAATTACATAATAGAAGAAGTAATTCAGTTGGTTGCAGTAGGATTCCTTAGATTGTTCAGATCTAGGAATTTTCACAACCACATCACTATTCATGGTCATCGATGGGAAGATCAATAGGCAATAAGATGGGTTGAGATAACCCTATGCGATTCTAGGTTGAGAGTGAGCTCCCCAATGTGATACCAGGGTCGAGATGGGCTCCCTTGCGTGGATGGATATCATATTTCTATATATGGGTTTGTAGAGGTATAGCTCCCCCATGAGATTTCGGGTTGATATGCACTCCTCGATGTAATTACAAGTTTAGATGTACTCCTTGATGATATTCTCTTCGTTGATGATATTCCAGGTAGTAGCTCGATGGCAGATATTCCAGGATAATAGCCTGATGGATGAAGGGTGGTATCCCAAGCTCCCCTCTGATGACAAATTCTTCTTCTATATCCGAGAATGTTTAGCATACAAGCATCAACAATCAAGAGACAATTAGAAATAAGCATGAAGAGTACATTAATTATTTATGATGAGAAAGAATCACAACATGATGACTACATGACAGAGATGTTTAGTGACAATACACGATGATGCATGAAGATAACATAATGTCATATTGATCGATGAACATATATCAACAAATTGAGTTGAGTCATGATGATATCTTGATGTAGAGAACTAAAAGAAAATATTGCAAAGTTGAATTATTCCTAGATGAGAGGGAGTGTTAATTTTTGAAACTAGGGTCAAATTCCTCATTGGACAACTCAGATGATTAAGATAATAATTTAATTGGATTCCTCTTTTAGAGAGGATAAAAATTGACCTATAGATCAACCCAATCGGTTATGTAGAAATGAAGTTATGAGTTATTTTATTGTTTTATGGGTCGACCTAACCATATGTTGATTCAGTCAAAGCCCCAAACAGTCCCTCACAAATTTATAAATAGAAGAAACCCCAAGTTCATTTGCACACATTCTCTCATGATATCTCCTCCATGCTATTTTGGTTTTGGTTCGTATTTTATGGCTCACACAGGTATGTTAGCCTTATGAGCTCACGCAAAGGGTTAGGATCACAGACATGATCTCGTATCAATTCTGGGTGATGTGAAGCAGAACCACGGGCAGGAAGAGTTGAGGTAGTGGCCTAGTTGAGCCACATGTTGGGTATGTTATGCCTATGGAAAATGACCCCAAAGCTGCTGGCACAAATTTTCAAGGGTGCGACCAAGCTTCTGAGGTCAGATCGTGCTGATCTAAAGAAGAGCCACAAGCACAAAGTGTCTTGGTAGCGACCAAGGACCCCAGAGCCGCGGGCAGAGCATGTTAAGGCCGTGACCAAGAGTTTTTCTGAATAGATCTGAGTTGGGTCACCTTCAATTAATGGTGCAGTGCTTCCAGACATCATTCGTTCAATCACCGTTGCAAATTGAGATCACTTGGTGATCTATCATATTTGTGTTTTTGTATTATAGATTTTTTGATCTGCAGATCATATCTGTTTATTTCCGTTGCAAGATGTATCTATAGTCCTCATTCAGTATAAGTCATATTCATCAATTTTCTACAGCCAGTGTCAGTTCATTTCAGTTCTCATATTTATATTCCTTCATGTAGATGTATGGTTATGGTTTTATTACGTGTATGCTAGTTGTTTTCTGTGTCATAAAGATATGCATTTATGGATCATTATACTCTTGTTTTTGAACCATTTGATGAAGATCTAATAATAATAATTTGCAATTGTTTTCCCCGTAGTGGGTTTTTCCCTGGTCTCAAACCAACGCTAGTGTCTTTATGTGTTCATGCTTCTCTTCCTTTGATACTTTAGTTTCTGTTGCTTAGATGATGATGGTATTGTTCTTTCTAAATAGTTTCATATTCTGATGGTTAATAATATAGATTTTTAAAATGGCATAATTATTTAGGGTGAAATTAACATGTTATTGAAGAAATGTACATGATATGCACTCCTCGATGCGATTACAGGTTGAGATGTACTCCCTGATGATATGCTCTTCATTGATGATATTCTAGGTAGTAGCCTGATGGCAAAGATTCCAGGATGATAGCCTGACGGATGAAGGGTGGTATCCTAAGCTCCCCTCTGATGAAAATTTCTTCTTCTATATCCGAGAATGTTTAGCATACAAGCATCAACAATCAAGTGACAAGTAGAAATAAGCATGAAGAGTACATTAATTATTTATGATGAGAAATAATCACAACATGATGACTACATGACAGAGATGTTTAGTGACGATACATGATGACACATGAAGATAAAATAATTTCATATTGATTGATGAACATATATCAGCAGATTGATTTGATTCATGATGATATCTTGATGTAGAGAACTACAAGAAAAGATTGCAAAGTGGAATTATTCCTAGTTTAGAGGGAGTGTTAATTTTTGAAACTAGGGTAAAATTCCTCATTGGACAACTCGGATGATTAAGATAATAATTTAATTAGATTCCTCTGTTCAAGAGGATCAAAATCAACCTATAGATCACCCCAATCGGTTATGTAGAAATCAAGTTATGAATTATTTTATTATTTTATGGGTCAACCTAACCGTATGTTGATTCGGTCAAAGCCCCAAGCAGTCCTTCACAAATTTATAAATAGAATCAACCCCAAGTTCATTGTCACACATTCTCTCATGAGATCTCCTCCATACTATTTTGGTTTTGGTTTTTACTTTAAGGCTCACACAGGTATGTCAACTTGATGAGCTCATGCAAAGTGTCGGGATCACAGACATGATCTCGTATCAAATCTGGGTGATCTGAAGTAGAACCATAGGCAGGAAGAGTTGAGGTAGCGGCCTAGTTGAGCCACATTTTGGGCATGTTATTCCCATGGAAAATGAACCCAAATCCACTGGCTCAACTGTTAAGGGTGCAACCAACCTTCTGAGGTCAGATCGTGTTGATCTGAAGAAGAGTCGCAAGCACAAAGTGTCTTGGTAGCGACCAAGGACCCCAAAGCCGGGGGAAGAGCATGTTAAGGCCACGAACAAGATTTTTCTGAGCAGATCTGAGTTGGGTCACCTTCATTTGATGGTGCAGTGCTTACATACATAAGTCATTCAGTCACCATTGCAAATTGAGATCACTTGGTGATCTATCAGATCTGTGTTTTGGTATTATAGATCTATTGATATGTAGATCATACATGTTTGTTTCCACTACAAGATGTATCTATAGTCCTCATTCAGTATAATTCATATTCATTAGTTTTCTACAGTTAGTGTTAGTGCATTTCAGTTCTCAGATTTAGATTCCTTCATGCAGATGTATGGTTATGGTTTTATTGCATGTATGCTACTTTTTTTATGCATCATAAATATATGTATCTATGGATCAATATAATCTTGTTTTTTAATCATTTGATGAATATCTAACAAGAATAATTTTCAAGTTTTTTCCCCATAGTGGGTTTTTCCTTGGTCTTGAACCAACCCTGGTGTGTTTATGTGAGCATGCTTCTCTTCCTTTGATACTTTACTTTTTGCTGCTTAGATGATGATGGTATTGTTCTTTCTACAGAGTTTCATATTTTTATGGTTAATAATATATATTTGTAAAATGGTATAATTATTTAGGGTGAAATTAACATGTTATTGAAGAAATGTAACTATCAAAGTAAAGAATTGCTGCTCTATGAAAAATTAACAGAATATGCAAGACATTATGAAAAAGTTAGATGTCGCCTAACCCACATGGAAAAACACATCCAATGTGATATTAAAGTATAATAGCCTTCGGGTGTGTTGACGAGATGGAATGTTTGACAAACAATTAGGGGATCTCCCCTATGTACAATCTCAATTAGACTCTACATTGTTTGGTTTAGGACTCCCATCTGGTATGTAGGCCTGACAACCATTGTGTTGCCTATGATTCTCTTCGGAAAAAAAAATAACAATCATTAGAGAACAAAATATAACATTTGATAAATGAAAATAAGTAACTTATGGAAATTAATCATGCGAGATGATATGGTTAGAACAATGCGTAAGTAGCGATGACATGAATCTTAAGAGAATTAATGTTAGAATAACCACAAAAAAACCCATGTATTCAATAAATATTAGTTCATTGACCATAAATAATTTCACAATCAACGATATCATGAAAGCATGTAAAGGAATACAATCTCATATATAATATATACTCAAATTTATTAAACAATGCACCAATAATAAGCAAGAAGTAAGCTTATCACGTACCATCTGATCACCACAAGAAAAATATTACTATGATTAATAACACATGAAATATTGCACACCTAAGAATCAAGGCTAAAATACTCATCACTGTAATCACATGAAAATTCCATGACACCCATAAGTGGATGTACAAAATCAGCACTTGTGTTCAAAAAAGGTAGACTAGCTCTGGAAACAACATGCACCAATATTGCCCAAAACTAAAGGTCCTTTACATTGGGTCATGAGGACATATTTATAGAAAATGGGTGACCTTTTGTCTACCCTAGTGACCCTTGAGTTACCTTATGAACTTTAATATTCTCATATGACTCTCTACTCTATTCTCGTTGCTGCTACTAGCATATGACATGAAAGGAAAATAAATGTTCCTAATCTACTAATCTAGTTATAGAGAGATAAGGGACAACCAAATGTAATTCTTGTACTAGGAAAGTATGCCAATGCTTGTAATCCTTTGCAAGTTTTGTAACCTTATGGTGTAGCTCATACCCATGCCTGTGAAAACATTCTAGAGCATCTAGAAACATGATGGATTTGTTCACCTTCACTTGATTTGATAGGGTCGTGAGCTTTGTGTACATCCTTACAGGCTTCGCCACATATTGGGCAATTGTCTCTTTCATAACATATAAGTCCTCTATAATTGTTGGGCAGGGCACAAATTGGCCTATTTTTGGTCTATTTGTGAGTCAAATACTCCGCATTTTAAGGAAGTAGAGTGCATGATCCAGCAAAGATGAATCTACCGCACAGAGGTTTGGGGCTTCAGGGTGGTTCAAATCGCCTCATTTTGAAAAGGGATCGGGTTTATTGGTTAGTCTTTGTCCACCCATGGTATGTGGGCCATGGTTTTTTATGATGTAAATTATATATAAGGAAATGTGATTATGTCGAAGGAGTAGTCCAAGTTGTACTTGTGATGAGAATGAGCTATTGAATATCTATCTTTCTGTGTTTTGGGTCTAAGGGAAGGCTCTACAACTATGTGCGTAGAGGCCTTGAAGAGTCTAAAGCTTTGTGCATAGACCACCTACAGTTGTGTGCGCGGGTTGGAGAAAGTATATGTATCAAAGAGATTGATCATAATAAATAAGAAGAGTTTTTGAAGATAACTATGTGTTTATGCATTATATTTGCTTATTATTAGTGTTGCGAAGTTATTTATATGATTTATGTATGTTTTAATGATAAAGGCGCAGTGCACATAACTATTGGTTGAGGAATGAAGTATAAACTGTTAAATTAGGTAAATGCATTCGTGTAGTTCTAAGTAAGCATAAATATAAGTATAGAAGTAGAACCATGTCCTATTATCCCTCTATATGCAGAAACCTAGTTCTGACATCCCCCAATATTTCCTTGGGTGAGACTGCAATCTGTGCAACAGGTCGTTGCCGAAAGGGCTAGTAATAAAGGGTTTTGTTTGTGTGCAACTAACTCTGAACCTGGATCTAAGCCCCTTTCAACCAACAAATGGTTCACCATAACCCAAACTTTAATGCAATGTGGGCCACCATAACCCAACTCTCAAAATATTTTGTGCAATGGCCTTCCCTGCATAATGGCCTCCTACAACGCCTCCATGAGCTTTTGCCAAAATACTTTGTATTTCATGCTGAAAGACATATCTACGTAGTATTTAATATGATCCCATATTATACATATGCCATACAATCAATGAAAAATCAATTTCATTGACTACTGGCTCCTTCTTCTGCTGCGTAGTGTACTCCGCAGGCATCGTCCTTGTGGTCAAAACCTGAATAATATCTGTGAACTGATCATCTGTGACCCAGGTTTAGAGTTAGATGTGATATTCTTAAGCACATCTTCCTACCACTGACACATCTCTTTAAGTTTCCCATCTATTTTCCAAGACAACTAGACTACCTCTCCCTACCATGGTTGAAAAGGTTTGGGGCACACCAGTTGAGTGACTATGGACAAGTCACATGTGAGTGTTGGGGACCTATTGGGTATGGCCCAACTTGGCCTATTTTTGGTCTATTTGTAAGTGGAAGACTCCGCATTTTTAGGAAGCGGAGTGTGTGGTCCAACGAAGATTAATCTACCGCGCGGAGGTTTGGGGCTTCGGGGCAGGTCGAAGCCCCTCTTTTTGTAAAGGGTTCAGGTTTATTTGTTAGTCTTTGTCTTCCCATGGTATGTGGACCATGGTTTTGTATGATGTAAATTTTATATAAGGAAATGTAATATTTTGTCGAAGGAGTCATCCAAGTTGTACTTGTGATGAACATGAACTATTGAATATCTATCTTTCTTTGTTTTGGGTCTAAGGGAAGGCTCCGCAGTTGTGTGCATTAAGGCCTTAAAGATTCTATAACTTTTTACGCAGACCACCTGCAGCTGTGTGCACAGGTCATAGAAAGTGTATGTATCGAGGAGATTTATCATAATAAAGAAGAACAATTTTCGAAGACAACTCTGTGTTTATGCATTATTATCAGTGTTGTGAAGTTATTTATATGCTTTATGTATGTTTTAATGATAAATGCGCAGTGCACATAAGTATTGGTTGATTAATGAATTATAAATTGTTAAAGTAGGTAAATGCATCTGTGTAGTTCCAAGTAAACATAAATAGAATTATAACAATATATCCACTTCCCATTATCCCTCTGGATGCATAAACTTGGTTCTGACATCCCCTAATATTGCCTCGGGTGATACTGTGATCTGCCTAGCAGGTCATTGCTGAAAGGGCCAATAATAAAGGGTTTTGTTGGTGTGCAACTAACTATGAACTTGGGTCAAAGCCCCTTTCATCCAACGATAGTAATAGTTTGTTTAAAAGGATTTAGAAATGCTTAGATTTCTTGTTGGAATTCTTCTTATGGCCTCACCTCACCTATTGAACCAATATAAGGGAATTTATGCACGTGAATAAGAGATTCTAACCCACTCAACAATTTTTTGCATGAAGTTAACACCATGTCCAAATACTTTGCTAACTTTTCATGTGAGTATACCTTGATCCATATTGCAACTTTATCATTTTCGATAGTTATCCAATCATTTCTTGGAAGTGCTTTTGGTGCATCTGGATATTGAGTGGTACACTCATGTATGCTCTTGATAGCTATTGTGGATTGTTTGAGCATTGATTCCCTTTCTTTAGATTCTGTGTGCATAGTTGGGAACATCGATATAACCTGATGTAACTTCATCATTTCTTGGTAGACTAGGTCCATGAAATATAATATTGTCACCTCTCCTCGAATGGATGCTTGTAACTCCTTGATGCATGAATGAGTCATATGCAAGGCTTTGTTTTAATTTTGTACTTGTGCAACTCTTTGTAACTATAAGCGAGTTGCTACCTAAGGAAATGATAGGTATAAACTCGGCTCACCTGGATTCATGATTTGGGATATCCTATGAGATGTTCATCCAATCGTTGTGACTCAAGCTTTAAGATTTTAGCGGGCCAACAACTACAAGGAACCATATGAGTTGACATGAGCTAGAGGTTCGATCAAGTTATGAGAAGGGAAAGGTATTTTCAGAGTAAAACATTTGGGGAAGGTATCACATGATAGAATGAAAAAGGTAGGTTGGAATAAAGGGAGGATGAATGAGATAGGATCGATAGGCCCTAACAGAGGAATTAAGTTTGTTGAAAAAATGATTTATGGATGCAGAGTCGTATGATGGGGAGCAAGGGCAAGAGGGTGGAAAGGGTTTATTTTCCTTTCAAGGATATTTAAAGAAAGGAAGGCTCTAAGGGGGAATTCACAGAGCCAAGGCATCATAGAAGAGGAAAAATCTAAATCATAATTATTATAGGGAAGAGGAAGAGTCGCTTACCTTTAGGGTTTGCAAGGTGTCACTAGTCGATGGAGAGGGCTCTGTGCACTCAACTATGACATAAGAATGAAATGGTGTAAGGAGTGACAGGTTAATAAAAGGACTCCCACACGTGTGACAGGTAGTCACAAAAGAGGTATATGCAAAGAGCTAGTCACATGTGACTAGTTGTAGACAAAGACCACAGGATGAGGTTGTGCAAAGAAAATGGCTGCATGCAACTAGGTTGAAGGAAGTCGCAAGTTAGGATTGTGTAGAGCCACGAGTCACATATGACTAGCAAAGGGGAGGTCGCGAGAGATATTTTCCTGGAGGAAATAGTTGCGTGTGACTAACAAAATAGAGGTCGTGAGGTCATGAAGTCGCAAAGCATAATAGGTTAGCAAAATGTGACACTGAAACTTGGCGATTGTACGGTGTGAGGGACTAAGGTCACATGCGACCAACACAAGAATAGGTCGCAAGTTGTGACAAGAAAATGATTAGAGGAAATTTCACTTTAGCCAAGAGTGTGACTTTGTGACTTTAATAATAGAGCTAAAGTGGAGGTTGCAAGTCTTAGTTTTGAGGGTTAGCTTGGGTTTTGTTGATGCGACTAGAGACTAAAAGAAAAACATTGAGTTCAAGTTTTTTAGGATAGGGTTTGCTCAAGCCCCAATGAAACTCAAGACAGATAAGAAGATTGGGAAACTCGAAGAGGAGCACAAGCAAAGGGTAATAAATAGTCTAGTAAATGGGGTCTCCAAAATTTGAAAAGGGCTAAATTTTGGGGTTGTTGTAGCTGCTACAACATGGTGCAAAGATGGATGATCCTTCCACTGTGGCCTCTTTGAATTCATTATTTGACTATGCTATAATGGTATTTGTTACTTATCATATTTACTACTTTTTGTCTCTATGTTATTATTTTTGTTTATGTTAGACCTGTGGTTATATTTCATACCCATTTACACTTTTAATTTCCTCTATAACAGCATAAGACTAGTAATATTTTGAAAACAATCTATTGTATAATATGAACATTTCAAGAAAAAAAATTAAATTTAAGAAAAAAAAATTATACAACACAATTAATACTATCCTACATCAAAAATAAAATAATATAAATAATATTTTTTTTATTTTTATTTAACTTTATATTTCCAATGAATAAAAGTAAAATAATATAATGAATAAAAGTAAAATAATATAAATAATAAGTTTTTTCTTTTTATTTAACTTTATATTTCCAAGTGAATAAAAGTAGACATAAATTTATAACTCTTCAACCTCCATCACACTCAATATTTTATTAATAAAAAGACTTTGCAACTAGAATATATATATAAAATAAAAATG
Source organism: Pinus albicaulis (assembly GCA_034641835.2). Lineage (NCBI taxonomy): Eukaryota > Viridiplantae > Streptophyta > Pinopsida > Pinales > Pinaceae > Pinus > Pinus albicaulis. Next base: position 510 of record JAXQQM020074247.1, on the reverse strand, counting down.
ATTTAATTGTTATTTATTTTATATTTATTCTTAATAAAAATAGGATAAAAAAAAAAAATTAACATATAACATAAACTATTTACCTTCATATAAAAAAAATTGCATCTACATTAAAATTCCTATTTTACTCCTTACAAATACTACCATAAACATTTTCTCCTTAAAATATTACCATTTACAAGACTTACTACTTATTTCAACTTTTATGAGCATAATTCATAAACCTTTGAATTAGGATCTCATTATGCAAATACCTTTTCCAACTGAATAGTTCCATAAAGTTGATGTTCGATTTACAACATTAAACTTTAATTTTGCAAATTATAATCTACATGTGGAATCATGCATAGGTTATACTGCTAAGTTCATGTTTCTCGCCTTGGGTGCATATATGTAAGTGTCTACATTACATATCACTCGAACTTTATAAGTCAACGAATGAATTATTACATGGATTTACATGGTATCAAACAATATTCTAAGAATTAATATGACATTACTGTAATTACA